>OZ023212.1:2097033-2290122 GCA_963995525.1 Escarpia spicata
TATATAATATATAATGTGTGTGTGTGTGTGTGTGTGTGTGTGTGTGTATGTGTGTGTGTGTGTGTGTGTGTGTGTGTGTTTGTGTGTGTGTGTTTGTTTGTGTGCGTGCGTGCGTGCGTGCGTGCGTGCGTGCGTGCGTGCGTGCGTGCGTGCGTGCGTGTGTGTGTGTGTGTATCGCACATATTTCCTCGTATTTTATTATATTATAATGGTTATTATAACGGCGGTTATGACTAAGGCAACCAATTTATTTCAGGTGTATCTATAAAATAATTATGCAGTCACCACTGTACGCCAAACCCAAACCGCAAACCAGGTGGACCAAGCCATAGAGCGCGCACTTTAATAACTAAGGGTTGCGATTCGCGCCGTTTCCAACGCGTCCCGACGCCGTTCCTGCAAGTTATTCAGCTTTCTTTCGACGTTGAACGATGTTTGATCAGTTGATAAACATGCGTGCCGACATTTGACTTTTCACAATAATTCGTGCATGTTCTGTCCTATTATTCCGCCGTCTGTTATTCGTGTTGCAATGTCGCAAGCTACGGGACTACAAATATTCATCATTGTTAATGTGCGCCATTTCCTTTCAACACTTTACGTACAACACGAGTTCGATGCAGAACACTATGCAATCCATTGTATGACGTCACATGGGACAATGAAATGACACTGCAATGTTTCACATCCTGGCGTGCTTTGTTGCGATGCTTTCATAACTAGTCAGCACTAGCATTACTTTACCAAAGCATCCAATCAAAGCTTGCTTCTAAGAAGAAAAACATTGGCAACATACTGGTAAACGGGGTGTATTAATAAATCACTTTTGAACATCTAACCAACAATACATATACGTCTCAATAATTATTTTTGGTACCACTAGCTGAATATTTGAGCATGCGCTGGCGTCACCTACATACCAACGTCAACACAGTAACATAAATATAAATGAACTGATTAATGGTCGCCTATATGTTTATCAAGCCAGACTGTTTGGGTTCGTTTGCATGTAACACGTCTTTGCACCCAGAAGTTCTGGATGAGTCTGTTTTACAAAGCCTAATTATGACAAACGACAACAGACGCCTACTATTTGTATACAGACACACATACAACGTAAAAGTACAAGATATGATCGTTTTTGTACCGTAGAATCACATTTTGTATTATAAACAGCAAACATTCGTTATTCCAGAACTGAACGTTTTTAGGAAATTGTTAGTTGCTCACCAATTTGTTTTTGTTAGGGACATTATTCGTATATTTAATAATATCTGTTTGACCAGCTTTAAAGGTTTATATATATACATATATATATATATGTATATATATACATATATATGTATATATATATATATATATATATACCACCTTACAGCCTATATATATATATATATATATTAATATTATTAATATATATATATATTATAATGTTATATTATATTGCCGCGTTACAGTCTGTACATATATATTTATATATTATATATATTATATATGTTATATATATTGTATATATTGTATATATTATATATATATATTATATATATTATATATATTATATATATTGTATATATTGTATATATTTTATATATTATATATATATTATTTTATATATATTATATATATTGTATATATTGTATATATATATATATATAATATATTATATACATTATACATTATATATTATACATTATACATTATATATTTTATATATATATATATATATTATATATATTATATATTATATTATATATATTATATATAGTGTATGTTGTGTATATATGTATATCATATATATATATATATTAGTGTTATTACTATTATTAAAATATATATTATATAATTTTATATTATAGTATGTAATATTATATATATATATATATATATATATACATTTTGTTTGAGTATTTCAAATAACTGTGCTTTGCCATTTATATAAAAATTGTTTAGCTTTTAACTTTAATTACTATGTACAGCACATAAAATTTGCAATATTTAATGCATTATTATTATTATATTAAACAACACCTTGATCAAATGTATTTTCATGAACCGTAATTTGTTAGTACAATTTTACACTTATCCGTTTGATTGTTTAAACTCGAATATCATGTTTACACTGCCCACTAAACGGCAACGTTGATATTCACAAACAGAACGATATGATAATTTTTCAATTCACATGTTGCTTTTCCTGCAGTTTGCTGTGCATTCTCTGCTCCGTCGCCTTGACGGAGGACCGAACAATCTACCCACGTCGCAAAACGAAATGCATCATAGCATAATCAATCAAACACCACGCAGTCGATACGTAAAGTCGTCCGCTATTCAGATAATCACAGTACCGATCAGTAATTTAGCCAACCAATTATCGCAATAAATAGACATGTCTACAATCCGCAAAAGAAATTGGAATAACACATTTCGTGTAGACTGGTTTCCTGTTCAAATAACTGGTCTACTGGATGTCTTTCGTCCGGGTCTATAAATGTTGTAAATAAATATGACAAATATCCCTTCTTCGATGTTCTGGCTCAGAACCATCGGATGTTTGCTGCTGTTTCTTGCTGTTCTCCTGTCGCAATGTCACAATAAGCGCTTCTCTCCATCATGCCCGAAGCTTGTCTCCTTCTGTACCGCCTTCCTGCCGTTATCTCCCCTCCCCTCTTATCAATCCATCAATCCAACTATTATCTTTCTCGTCAATCTGCATCCGGCCTATTGTTGGTCTTGTTATACTAATTCTACTACCACATGTTCAGCTTTCCGTGCTCCGTGTGATGACACGAACGGCAGAGAGCGTGTGATGCCGTAGCCTACGTGGCGGTAGGTCGCGGTGGGCGTCGGTCGCACAGCGTGGGTTGTCGGGCTACGTTCACACGTTACAGATGCCGACGTTGAGGGCGCTGCCTGTCACATAGGGTGACCGAACTGTATTTAAGCCAATGCGTTTGTCGTATATTTCCCAGAGTGGATGACAGAGCGCTCGACACGGACGACACGAGAAGCTACCGCAGCGCACATTCGGTGTATGATCGGGCGGCCAAACACACTCGACGCAACCAGTAACTTGCACAAACAGTGAGTAGAGACGGCTTGGCTTGTTTAGCGTTTATGTAGCATTATACGGTGGTTTTCAGCGCATAAGATATGTCAACGGAAAATCCACGTAAGATAGTATGCAATCAGATTACGAGATTCTACGAATGTATAACGCAATTCAGCGATGTTTTTTACACTGGAACCGATCGCCGACTGAGTTTATTCCAAGGGAGAAACGATTGCATATCACAGTATGAAGTCTTTGTTTTCCATTAAAAGCTTCTATTTCTGCAGGTATAACCCCATTTGAAATTATTATATACTTTTTTTTTTTTTTTTTTAAACCCTGCTTTATAGATTACGCATAGTTTTGTAAGCTGGAGCAAGCTCGTAATGGAAGATCACGGACAATTCACCAAACATTATTCACATTCTGGTTATGTTTCATCAATAAAATTTGTGGACAAAACACATGTTGATGGAAGGAATCTTTATACGAGTAAAAGCATATAAATCTGTACCGATTACTTCGCGTTTCAAACTTCTGAATGGCAGTTCGTCAAATTGGCACAAACTGTGAATACAATTTAAAACGACCTTTGGGCCGTATGTTGCAACTTGTTCATCAATTCACACAAGAACAAGCCTATAAACAAATCGTTTGAGCAATCCAACAGCTACAAGAGTGTCACAGAACAGATATCCATTACAAGTTTCCAATATTTATATTCACTCATCCATCAGAAATATAATGAAACATTTTTTTGTTTCACTATCTCAAACACAACAAATATCATCCAGTGATGCAATGACGATGCCTTTATCGTTTGCACATGACAAAGAGCTGGTTACGGGGGTCGACATGAACAAATCGACGGTCACAGAATGTGTCATCACGGAAAAAACATAGTATAACTACGTACCCCAGTGACAGCAATTTTAATAATCCATTTAGCAATTGCTTCATCTATAAATCAGTTGAATAGTTTGGTATCTGACGTCCGTCAGCAGTCATGCGATCAGATTTAAGCACTGTGGCAGCCTTTACAGAACTATAACGACCGTTTGACCTATGTACGGCATTTATAATCAGCAACGTCTTTGTGACTCGCCCGTGTAAACGCTGTCAGCTTCGTTTCAAGTTCCATTTCGACGACAATAGCGGTAGTTCTGTTTGCCTTCCGGAGTAAAGAGGAATTTCTGCCGTTTATAGCTGTGTCGATACGAGCTATTCTGCCGCCGCAATGACACGCAAGAGCACGCTGCAACACCGGAAGAGAGAGCGGCCGAAACGAGTTGTTAATGATCTTGGACATTGCGCGCTCGCTTGTAAGCGTACAGCAGTTGCAAACGGCAGCTTTAAAGATGATAGTTATGTTTTAGCAACTGATTCTAGTTACCCTATGGCATTGAGTGCGTTGTGTGCGTCAGAAACTTATGATAATGTAGACGTGTGTTCAGTTGAGAGTACACGGACGGGACACATTTTGCGAGTGCTAACAGCGTTGTAATAAAACGATCGGACGAAGAACAAGGGCAATTACCTTTGACAACCGCAATGAGATTTTCTTATACGACAGAGAACTTCCGCATTCAAAGACGGAAACGGAAACATTTTCCATTTAGAAACCGGATAGATTTGAAGTGGCAGGGGTTGTTGATAGTGGGAGTAATGTGTTACAGTGATATGCGATCCAAACGCTGGGTTTCCGAAAGAACGTATTTGCCAATTATGTTGAAAGTAATTATTGAAAGTATTGCTAATATAGATTTACACTCATCTTGGCTATTGTTTTTGTTGTTCCTTAAATGTACAATATATTTCCTATGTAAACCAAACTCGACAGTCGACGCCGTTATCAGTGTGTGTAGCTCGGTTATTTCAAGGGACGTTTTACCGAAGAGATGGTTTTTTTTAAATGTCAGCACCTGTCAATTAAAATCAGCATGGCTTCTAATGAAAATGACCTTTCGTCAACAAATTGCCGTAGATATTGCGTTTGTCACTGTGATTGTGAAATTAACGTTGGCTCAGATTATGTTATTTGATGCCCCGCCTCATCCGGTGGCGTAATCAGAAACGCTTACCAGATTCTGGTTCGGCAAAAAGAAATTAATTGCAAAAAGTGCTACGGGCTTAAGAACAATACATAAATAAAAGCCAGTTAATCGAGGAACATGCATCGCACGATAACCGGAAATTTTCTAAATATATGCACAAAAGCGCATAGTATATCCACATATCAAACAGCGTACACCTCATTGTAATAGTGATTATACATATCAAAGAGCGTACACCCCATTGTAATAGTGATTATACATATCAAACAGCGTACACCCCATTGTAATAGTGATTATACATATCAAAGAGCGTACACCCCATTGTGATAGTGATTATACAAAAATATATGTGGAATTGTGGATGGAAACAACAGATATTGCTGTCACGACCGACAAGCAGTGACCCGAATCGGAGTAGAATAAAATCTACATAGTGTTGTTGGCGCAAGCAACATGTTGGTTTGGCCTAAATATTGCCACAATTATTCATCAAGTGATTCTGAAGAATCTCACCCTAATAGGAAACCATAGGTATAAGTCCAGTGCAGTCAGAAGACGATGGTCATAGATTAATTCTCACTGCTCACATACAATATTATCCAGTTATAACCGCGGGGCGTTTGCGAAACGCAAAACTGCACCGCGCATGAAACGTGAAACTGCTTTCATGATCTGCTGAACGATAATCGATTCATGTAGAACATGCTTAAGTGTCGCAAATCCTGCAGAGCTCAAGTCGAAGGACAGCGATGATGCTTCGATACGACACGCAACCAGAGCTTAATTGCTTCGTACACATTATACAATTGGTACCTCGTCGTATTTGAAGAGGCTGGAGATACTAATAAATACGTCACTGGAATATGTGGACATTGCGGTGGCTTATGATATGGATTTACAGTAATTTCAGAAAGAGATGTTAGGATAGTGGGAGCTATGTGTGAGATAACGAGCGGAAGAGAAACAGTGAGACCTGTGGTGGAGTTTCAGGTTTGTGGCAAGGAAGTGCACATTATTGTTCATGACGAGAGAGTATACCAGCACGAAAATCAACAAGAAATGTCGACTTTGGCAGTGTGTAGACGGTAAGACGGCGATGTAGACAAAAATAAGACGTAATACGACGCTGGTGACGCATCAGTTTATGTAGAGAGCCGCAAGAATACTATCAAGTAAAAGTACAATCTCATATGAAGAGAAACAGCTAATTGTAGCACTGTACAGAGCAACAGCTCGGCATCGTGTGGAATACTGCATATAAGTATATCATAAGAAAGATATAGAAATGTTAGGAAGAGTACAATGAAGAGTTACTAAGATTATTCCTGAGCTGAGAAACCTTAGTTATGAAAGCCGTCTAATAGAATGTGGGTTGGAAACATTATTGACTACGAGACTAAGAAAAGACCAAATAGAAGAATTCCAAATATTGAATGGTTAAGAAGATTACTGATAAGGGTATTTTTCGAAATTAAAGAAAGCAGTAGAACTAGAGGACATAATGCAGCATTCGTTAAAGAACAGAGCAGGTTAAATATGAGAAAGTACTAATTTTCACAGAGGACAATAAATGACTGGAACAACCTATGTGATGATTGTATTAATTCTAGCAGTATGAATCTGTTTAATAATCGACTTTATAGATATCTGATAAGGGATGGTTATACGGAGGTGGAAAGTTGTTGACCTCTCGACAAGCCTATAAGGTTTCCTAGTCCACATGCCACCAGGAGCGTGACGTTTTGGTGGCAATTTTGTTAAACTTGTTGTCTTGTTAAATCTCATAGTTTTGTACTGCCCTGCTTTGTTGCCTCAGACCAGGAGGCAATGAAATCAACTGTGGGGTTTTGAAACGGCGTCATTTGTCAGAGCGCCCAGTTAGAACTTTCTAGGTCCGCTACGACAGCGGCTTATGAGGCTGTTATCATTGGCGACTCGATCGCCGACAATCCCCTCAGTGAGCCCACGTCAGCAACAGAAGACGCCGCAAGCTTACCGTGGCTGGTCACAAGGGACTGCCGAGTCGAGAACCTCTGGCGGTACGCCACGGGATCTTTAACGCCCGACCATCTATAAATGATTTGCGAAGTCATTACACGACGTCAGTAGCACACCTTGGCTCGAGTCGGTGCCCGTAATGCGAACGGCTTTGATTTTACCCGTGGGTTGGATGGTCCCAAAATACCTATGATACTATTACTCTGAGGACATCGCTGTGACGATATTGCCGTGACGTCTCCGATGGCAACAACCTTGAGACGACTTCTTTGAGCACGTCGTACAGGCATTGTCAAAAATAACGTAACTCCACAACGGGTTTGCTACGCGCTGATTTATCTTTGTGGCCGTTTTGTTTTGGCATGGTCTTGCATTTGTTCCTCATATACGACACCTGCCCACTCCCGATCACCAACACTGGACGGAGGTCGTCTGTCATTCTAAGCAATCTGTGCTACTTCACACGATTATGCCTCCAAATGCTTTTGTTCAGTAAGTTTTATGTTCCAGAACCACATCCTTTTGAAAACACAGTACAGTTTACAATTACAACTACTATAACAAATGTTGCATGCTTGCATTCTTGAAGAATTATGCTAACAAATCATGTACACTGGACCCATTTTTAATACTTCCACATAAAAGCTGTATCGATTAAAACATTCGTATTACTATTAACTTACGTATTTCAACTCATGAATGTTTGGCTCCACTTGATTTAAAACATGCCCCGATAAACTATCTTCCAGGATCAAGACACACCGTGTGCAACAATTACCTAATTAATTACCGTCCTTTCTTTATTCAATGTTTTCTGTCAAAAGTATTGGCACGAAATAATTCGTTGCGAAACGCCTCCATTCCACCACTGTATGCAAATGTACACAACACGAACAATAGAAAAGTCGCTGCACCCGCCTTTCTAGGCCTCTCAGTTGCTTTCGTTTCACACGGTTGGTTGTCCTTTCCTTTCACAACGCCTCCATTGACATTTTGCCTATAGAACAGCCGCTTTCCAGTTAGTGTGGTAATGCAGTGGTACATGCTCCACATCAGACACAGTTCGTATTCTGGACGTTGTCTTCTACTGTAATTGTAGTTCCCGACAGCATATTTCTCAAGAATGCAAATCCCGTGTCTACTATATCAGTAATCGGCGTCTCATTCAGCGTTATTTATTTACCTACCGGTGAAGCAATATCTACTGAACTAATTAGTAGGTGCCTAAACTATTGAAACTCAATGCTAAACAGCATTGCAAACTCAATGATAAACAGCATTACCAAAAGACCCATTGTTGGTTTTCTCTTCAACGTGTGTAAAATGTTCTTGCACATATTGTATTCAGGGCGCCTCGTTTCCTACCATCACCTACACTGTCTTCCAGTTATCAGTCCATGTCCAATGTCCGCTCTAACATATTGTATTCAGGGCGCCTCGTTTCCTACCATCACCTACACTGTCTTCCAGTTATCAGTCCATGTCCAATGTCCGCTCTAACATATTGTATTCAGGGCGCCTCGTTTCCTACCATCACCTACACTGTCTTCCAGTTATCAGTCCATGTCCAATGTCCGCTTTAACATATCATGCTGATAAAATATATACTACAGTACAAATAGTTGATTTCACAACACAATGTTCTTCATGCAGTTAGGCTGGACTTGAACAAGCGAGCTTTCTCTCTAACTTTAGCAGGACATCTGGAGGAAAAAAACGCCAAATCACATTAAAATACTCTACTGCTATTGTTTGTATATCAGCCTATCTATTATGTCTGTCATATTTCCTTCCTTTACATTATTTCTTCATCTTCTTCCCCTTGCTCCCTTCCTGGGTGGGGTCCACGTCACTTGGTAGCTTCTTCTACTATTTTTATAAGTTCTTTCCACCTCTCTCTCTCTCATCCGCAATGGCCATCCATTCATGGCTGTTCACGCCAGCCCTCCCCAGGTCTCGTTTTATGCTGTCGTTCCATCTCCTTCCTTTATATTATTTATTTATCTTATTTACAATTTGGCAAATTCCATGCGGCAAATGCATTTATCATTCTGCTTCATAATGTAGAAAGTTCAATATACGCTGTGTCGCTGTGTCGATGGATAATATTGCTATGTACAAGGCTATTGTCTTTCGACGCCGCTGTGGGTTTATTATACATGATAACGTTATCTTCGGGCAATCGGATGACCAGTAGATGGTCTGGAACAATTGTGTTTCTACCAAAATCTTTGGAAACACATGCTTATTGGCTTTTCAAAATCAAATGGTTAGGCGGTTTCAAATCGATATATTGGTGTCTGTGTTTGTTTGTGCATGCGTGCGTGCGTGCGTGCGTGCGTGCGTGCGTGCGTGTGTGTGTGTGTGTGTGTGTGTGTGTGTGTGTGTGTGTGTGTGTGTGTGTGTGTGTGTGTGTGTGTGTGTGTATGGGTGTGTGTGTGTGTGTGCTAGCGCGTTTGTAGGTGCGTCCGTACGTGTGTGGTTGTGTGTGTGTGTGTGTGTGTGTGTGTGTGTGTGTGTGTGTGTGTGTGTGTGTGTGTGTGTGTGTGTGTGTGTGTGTGTGTGTGTGTGTGTGTGTGTGTGTGTGTGTGTGTGTGTGTGTGTGTGTGCGTGCGTGTGTGTGTGTGTGCGTGCGTGTGTGCTTACGCGTGCATGTGCGCGTGTGCACGTCCGCTCGAGTATAAGAGAAGACATCACAAGGAATTGACTCGAGCTCATCTGGAGCAGAACAACATTGTTGATGACAATTAGTATCTGGTGGAACCACCCGTATCAGCCGCCATTATGTCACGTTTGCCCTCTTCATTCCGCCAAGTGGCGCTCTCGACCCTCGGCAAATAAGATTCAGCACGTCACTTCTGAACTGAACGATCATTACACGACTGTTTCAGAAGCCTACCTTATATAATATAAATCACCGTTCTGCACAAAATAAATTATATTCTATCGCAAAGGCTGTATTCGTGTATATTTAGTTTTATATTATTTATTTTGTTTGAATTCTTTCCCCCAATATTGATCTGTTGAACATATGATATGCACGATCTTTTTTAAAGTGTAGACCGCGACCAGTGTGACATTAAACATGTTTTTATCATTCCAACTGTTGTCCGTCGATACATCCTGGATACATACGGCTGTTAACTAAGTATGTTCGCCGACATTGTTATTGTTACATCAATGTGCATATTCGCTAGTTAGAATAAAATACCGTGGCGCTGCGGTCATCTGGGAATTGTACGCGACATTGACTTTGTCTATGAATGAATAATCTCCGGAACGCTGCTGGATAATGGCGAGACATTAATACTCGAAATAGTCCCACGTTGGCTACGTTGTAACGTCAACTAATTGCCTCCGCTAATTAATTAGGAATTCTAGTCTACAGCACAGAAGGCCCAATATCTAAATATGCATAAATTTTTCCTAACTTGTTTGTTTCGTGCTCATTAAATTAATAATTGTTATTATTGTCATGCATAGTGTTTAAATTGTTCATGTTTTGTTTAATATCTACATGCAGCGTGGCCTTTACAATAGTCTCCACATTTGGTCTTTGTAACTGTCTCCCTGACCAATCCATAGACTGTTTAACCGCTGTTCGCATCTGGTGAATGTGTAAATGCTAAGGATTCAGTTGTTTTACAAACAATTAATTAGTACCATGCTTGTTTTATATGAACAATATTAAAATATATTTAGCATCTTCAGTGAAAGGCACTGTTTTGAACGATAGCTGAGACCATGTTATGTTCTATCTTCTTTTGGGTCGAATAAACACTACGATTCTGTAGTTAGAGACATCGTTACGAATTCACGTTTCCATCACGTTGGTTAAACAGGTGGTAACAATTGCAATTTGACTTACAGACGGTTTCGTTGATTTCATTTTTGTAAACAAACGGACAGTGCCATAAGCTTAAAAGTATAGCATAGCAATGGTAACTAACCTTGTCCCGTGTAGTTGAAAAGTGGAGTGTCACCATATTAACTATGTGACGGCTTTATTGAACATCCTTCAAGATAATTCATTTTTATAGAAAGCATTTATGTTAAACAAATATCCAAAGATTGGAATTACAAGTTGTATATATCGCCTCTTCTTAAGTAGGCGTCGACAGAATGTATAATTAACCACATTAAGATAACGATAAAGAATACTTTATTGATCCTCGCAGGGACAGTGCTAGAATAAAAAAATTAAAAAATCACATTATAAAAATCACAACCAAGTTCCTATATAAACATTAAAATCACCCACAGTCGCCGAAACTCTCATTTATGCACTTTTCCATGCCTAGTTCTTCCTCTCTTCTGGTTATAGACACTGATCGCAGAAGGCACAAAAGAACCAGCGTATCTTGTCGTTTTAGCATTATACACGTGTGACAGCTCGTTTGTGTTGATTGGTTTTTCTGCGTATCGTATCCAGTTGATCTGTTTTACGTGTTTTTTCCTTCTGTCGGTCTTCGTACCTGACGTATGGCAGAAGGCCCATATGGCATCACTGATACTTATAGTTGAATATGTTTAAAATATTGTTTCAATGTGTGACGGCTTAAATATAGAAACAATGCCAATTGGTGTATATCCAGTATACGTATTAAATGAATGTCACTCATGTGAAACTATGTAAAGATAATAAACAGTGCTTATTTATGTTTGCAGCAATGAAGGGTTACAGCGCTATTGCCTTTCTGTCCGTCGTCATCGCCGCCTGTTGTATACGATCAGCGACAACCTCAACGACATCGAAGACGGCCGTTAAGCCGTCGCCAGAAGAACTCATATTTCTTGCCCGCCTCATGGCGCCGCTCAAGGAACTCTCTCAGGACGTTCGGCGCATACAGTCTTTCGTCGAACAGGTGGCGCGCAACAGGAATATCCTGACGACGGGCCTGTCGAAACGTCAGCCGGCCTGGGACCTCGACTACGGCTGGGGAGGCGGCCGCTTCGGCAAGAGAAGTGAGCGACCAACGAGGGCCAAGCAGTACGACATGTACAACTTTGGAGGGCGTTTTGGACGTGACGTGAGTCAAGTAGACATGGAGGAGAAACACTGAAAGAAGGTTCCGGATGAGTGAGATGCAGCAGCAATTGGACATGTTTCCACGTGGCAGCGTCTGTAGAAGACCCTAACAAACCTGCAGACAGTGATACCTGCTTCAGAGAACGGTCTGGCGGTAATGGTCCCTGTCGCCATCTTGCGCCAAAAGGAGTGGACCGACTTAAAACGTTCTGACCCGTGCACGTACCACACGAACGTATGCAGTTACGAACATATGCATGGCAACATGATTTCGCTTGTAATAAATTTCTCCTGAACAAAATCAGTTACAAAGCAACATAAGCCGTTCGCCTGAAGATTTCAGCTATACATGTTAATAGAAGATTGAGTGTTAACATTAAATAATGAAATATGCAATGTGATATGTTCATTTGAATTGTGCGAGTTGCATACATGTTGCATATGGTTTAACGAATAGTGTACATTTTACAACAGCAATCGCTAAAACAAATTCAGAAAATTCAGAATAAATAATATTACAAATAGGTAACCTTAGGCGATGTACAGGAAATGAGGAATTTTGGTTAAGGGCGTCTGTCTTGATCAACATAGATTCTGAAGATACCGAACTGGAGGTTGCGGGGTCAGACCATAATTGCACTTACTGTGTTAGTTCTACGAATAGAATATCTATCATGACAACGGTTCGAGATAGTGTATACAAACTAGACTGTATATTATGTTATCCTTAACCACGGTAGAAGAATTAGACGACATAAACTAGCAATAATTTAGAAGAAGGACTGCATAGATTTGGAATAAAAAATACTCGTTCTCCCAAAGGACGATTACCAGGACAAACTACACAAATTATGTAAAATAGGCACATATTTGATAGGGAGGGCTACTTGAAGGTGAAAAACTGTAATAGAGATTATAAGATATGCCGATTACTTCGGAATGCATGTACACTGGACCGTATTACATTCAATAACAATATTGTTAATCGGCAAATAAACAAATCTACGTGTTTCAAATGTTGGCCACCAGGCTAGTTGTTCACCATCATCGTCGTCGTCGTCATCATCGTCGTCGTCGTCATCATCATCGTCGTCGTCGTCATCATCATCGTCATCGTCGTCATCATCGTCATCATCATTGATCGGCCGGAGCCGGACCATAGATGAGCCGTTTCCACGCGTCGATCGTTCATTGGGGATCGGAGTTCTGTCTTTTTGTCTTTGTGACGAGATTTGTACGTAATTAATAAGTCACATTGGATGCCATTGTCCTATTACAGAAACATCACGTCATCACAGTCCACAAACCACACTGGGTGGTCAACGCTTTGTGTAGACACCAATGGCGTCGTTGATACATGCTCGCAAAAGTCGCAGATAGAACAGCGCGTGGGAGACATAGGCACACGAACACCGCAGCTAGAACAATAGTAATTGTTACGAATAGCGTGCATAGGTGGAAATGCAGTTAATCTTAGAATAAGCTACCATTTCAATGATTCCCTGTGGTTCCTGCCTCACGCACACAGACCCTACCGGTCCGCTAGATGACGTGATAGTTGCAAAAACAGTGGTCTATGATCGAATGTTCATAGTCAGTGCGATTCCTGCTATTTTATAACGTACCTGGGTACAATCTAGTTTTACTTGCGATCCCAGCTTTGTCTCGGAAAAAATGCCATCTGGTGTACGAATAATTCGCCAGTGCTCCATATTGAATTTTGGAGAGATGGCATCCTAGATGAAGGTACAAAAAGGGTCAACAATCACAATCAATTTTTGACGTAGCAATTGTAAAAATTAGCATGTAATGAATCCAGGTATGTCCTGGGAAAGTATTTTCCATGGACATTTCTGTTATTTTATCTCACTTTTAATGACACTTCCCGTCATAAAAGATAACTTAGTCGAGAACCCACACGCAAATGACTAATAACTAACAACAAAATTTAAGTTTAAAGAACTTTGGATTGGATTTGGATTGGAGAACACGTTACCAGATATTAAACATGTGAACATGGTGAGGGAATATGCCTGTGTTCCAATGTTGGAATATGTGTAGGCCCTAATTGTCTAGGACGATCAACGTTGTTAGTGGTAGTTACCTAAGTAGTTTGTTTAAGACATTGTTCCATTCGAACATACATTTCATAGGTGGTCTGACCCCAAAGAGACAGTTGTAGCAATGACGATGTTGCAATACGGTGTAAATGAAATAGTGCAAACGTATACGTTTTAGTTGTTTGCTTAGGATGATTTACAACATCTCTAATTTAAGGCAATTTCTTTGTTTGGTGTCAGTAATTGAATAAAGGTTGACAATTTGTTTTTTGCCTACTACTTTCTATAATCTCTATTCTGCTTCAAAAAAAAGTAAATATATCGGTCTTGCAGACCTAGTGTGAAGCGAGCGCAGCCGTGTTGATTGTAATACAGTGTATTATTACATGATAGGGTCGTTCTCTTTCCGTTTCTGTATAGATGCAAACAACAATGGAATCGTTGTTATAATTGGTCGTATATCTTCCTGAATCCTCTTCGCGACCACGTGATGCGTTTTCAGTCAGAGGTGGGTCACGGGATTAATGTACAACAAACGGCATTGGTTAACTGGGACTAATTGGAGTTTCGTATAACAAAAATTCAAAATCCTCTGGACTTCGCCAGGTCAAAATACGCAGACCATAAATTGACAATATTATTCTTTCTTATTTTATTTGTATTTTGTACTATTTACACACACACGCACGCACGCACGCACGCACGCACGCACACACACACACACACAAACACACAACACCCACTCGCACACACACACACTCAACACACACACACACACACACACACACACACACACACACACACACACACACACACACACACACACACACACACACACACACACACACACACAACACACACAACACACGCACACACACACACACAACACACACACATACATACATACACACACAACACACAACACACAACACACAACACACAACACACAACCACACACACAACACACACACACAACACACACACACACGCACACACATATACAGAGAGAGAGGGGGGAGAGAGAAATAGAGAGAGCAGAGAGCACGCACGCACGCGCACACACACACACACACACACACACACACACACACACACACACACACACACAAACACACACAAACACTCACTCACTCACGCTAAGGGCCTATTGCCATAGCAACACGCCAAGGGCAGACAACAGCGGAGCAGTTCTTGTCTTAACTTAAATAAACTGCCTTTTCTCATTTGTGATCACTCTCTCGCGGCTTCTAACTTGACGAGCTCTTTAATATGAGCCGTTCCAAGGCCAACAAGACACTGACACAGTGAAAGTGACTACAAAGTACCTCCTTTGCTTATTTCATGGTGGCCGGGTGCTCCAGACAAGCCTGCAACTGTCTACTGAAGCAACCCGAAGCTAATCTTTTACTAAGCTACACCTGGCAATGAAGCAGGACAACCCGAAATCAAACGCTCCGGAAGATTCCACGAAGTTGTTCTACAATTCCTATAACTCGGGTAACTATCGTAAAGGAAATCCACTATTGAATCTGCTGTGTCAACGCCTGCTACAGGAAGTTGCGTCACTGAGAGTTTGTGGCGGCCATGATCTCCGGAAGGTAATGCTCAACAATGCCGGCTACATCACCACTTAACGTGAAGCAGTGATGTACACACATGCACACGTGCGTGCGTGGAAGCGTGCGTGCGTGTGTGTATGTGTGTGTGCAATACCACAGGCCAAATGACCGTTTCTAAATCGAACAAAAACGAATTCAGCGAAATTAGCTACACGTGGCACTTTTTTTCTAACTACGAAATGTCGTCACATAAATAAAACAAGTTTTCAGGATCAAATACACACAATGACTGTGTGGACCTATGAATATATATGTCGACAGGAAACATTAGGCTGAACATTTTAATTTTAGGACAACAAATGGGCCAAAGTTTAAGTCCATATCTCAACATAACAGTCAACAGGGATAGACGCACTGAACAGTTGAGGAGACTTTTCAGGATAATGTTATTTCTGCGATAGGGATATCTATATTACTGTTGTAATAGTATTGCGATAATGCCATAACTATAATAATAATCTTTATTGATACATAATGTTCAGTATAGCACAGATGTAGCAGTAATATGAAACATGTATACATTACGTAACAATTGGAACAAAGCAACACATTGCTTGTGTTCCTTATTCATGTCATATTTGAAATGTTAATTATAATTCGTGTCAAAAAACAACATAATACATAAACATCTTCATAATAAACTAACTAATTATTTAACAGTGCATTACACGAGCACCGTAAGACTGAACACTGGGTGCATCTTAACATGACAACATTATACGAGTACCGTAACACTGAACACCGGGTACATCTTAACATGACAACATTATACGAGTACCGTAACACTGAACACCGGGTACATCTTAACATGACAGCATTATACGAGTACCGTAACACTGAACACCGGGTACATCTTAACATGGCAACATTATACGAGTACCGTAACACTGAACACCGGGTGCATCTTAACATGACAACATTATACGAGTACCGTAACACTGAACACCGGGTACATCTTAACATGGCAACATTATACGAATACCGTAACACTGAACACTGGGTACATCTTAACATGACAGCATTATACGAGTACCGTAACACTGAACACCGGGTACATCTTAACATGACAACATTATACGAGTACCGTAACACTGAACACCGGGTGCATCTTAACATGACAACATTATACGAGTACCGTAACACTGAACACCGGGTACATCTTAACATGGCAACATTATACGAATACCGTAACACTGAACACCGGGTGCATCTTAACATGACAACATTATACGAGTACCGTAACACTGAACACCGGGTACATCTTAACATGGCAACATTATACGAATACCGTAACACTGAAAACCGGGTACATCTTAACATGACAACATTATACGAGTACCGTAACACTGAACACTGGGTACATCTTAACATGACAGCATTATACGAGTACCGTAACACTGAACACCGGGTACATCTTAACATGACAACATTATACGAGTACCGTAACACTGAACACCGGGTGCATCTTAACATGACAACATTATACGAGTACCGTAACACTGAACACCGGGTACATCTTAACATGGCAACATTATACGAATACCGTAACACTGAACACCGGGTGCATCTTAACATGACAACATTATACGAGTACCGTAACACTGAACACCGGGTACATCTTAACATGGCAACATTATACGAATACCGTAACACTGAAAACCGGGTACATCTTAACATGACAACATTATACGAGTACCGTAACACTGAACACTGGGTACATCTTAACATGACAGCATTATACGAGTACCGTAACACTGAACACTGGGTACATCTTAACATGACAACATTATACGAGTACCGTAACACTGAACACTGGGTACATCTTAACATGACAACATTATACGAGTACCATAACACTGAACACTGGGTACATCTTAACATGACAACATTATACGAGTATCGTAACACTGAACACCGGGTGCATCTTAACATGAACAAATTACATTAAGGCAGAATTTAGCATATGTTTGCTAGAATTAGACGCTTGGTCTTTTGTTTAAACATATGAAGATATGTACAATATTGTAAATAGTTATTTGTAATAAATATATTCCAGATTTTAGGACCAACATACACCAAATACAAGTGTCTGCAATTCGTCTTGCAGTATGGTATTTTATATGTTACTTCCTGGCAGGGTCAAGTGCATGCACAATGTACTCGAATACAAGTACAAGTACTTTAAATTTTGCCAACTCCAAGTATAAATACCCATCTAAAAATATAGGCCTGTACAAGTACTTTGAAAAACGCAAGTGCAAGTACCAAGTACTTTGACAATTTTAATCAAGTACATTGAACGCTACGTTTATGTTTCCTAATGGTGAAAGTCAAAGCGATGAAAACACAAAAGCAGCGGTATTATGCATTTATTTACATCCTGATGTATTTGTAGTTGTGCTAATAATTAACTGTCCACCAAGCAGCAGTAGAGCATTAGGGTTTACTTACACTGATTATAATCCACCAAGTTAAGTGGCAGTAACACGGCTTTTGTCTTTCATTCCTATATAGTACTGAAATATTAAATGAAAAATATGCAATATGTTCCATTCAGTATGTAGTATTAATAGTAACAGTGATAGGAAGGAAACTAAGTACCAGTAATAGATTACATTGCGAAGTAATTGACCCCAGGCCTGACTTTAACCACACTACAAATTTCACTGAAATAACTGCACCTAAACTCACTATGCTTTTTCTTCTGCCAAGTGCTAAGTTTCTGCCAAGATACATTAGGTCCAAATTCAGATCAGTCAGACCTCTCATCTCAATGCCTTTCTCAGTGGACACATTTATTTACACACAATGCCACTTAAGGACACCTGCCTGGTAATTTCCTTTGTGTTGGATGGGAAGCCTTTGCCACTTAAATAGAACCCTTATTTACTCAAGCCTACCTTTCAACCCACATTTCCCTAATTAAATAAGTCAGCTGTACAGATAGTTAGTTACATGTGGTTGTAGGATTAGCCTTTGTAAAAAATTTAAATTTCATTTATATATTTTAGAACATTATGTGTATACATATAATATTTATTATGTATATATATACATTATGTATATATATATATAATTTATTGTTCCATCCTTCGCGTATATGTGGTTTGTACGAGGATTATATATCGTTTGATATTTAAAGTGTCTTTTTTCTTCCCTGTGACTTTTTTCCTGTGACTTTATTCTGTAATGCCAGCCCTATAATACCATTAAACTATACAACTCTTACAAGTATTTCAGAACAGAACATATCTCAGCGATAATAGACCATTTGATGTAATACAAACTTACGTATATAATAGTGCATATTTGCAATAATTTTTACATAACCTTACTTTCATGTGATTCAACAAGTTTGTTGTTTCCCCAGAGCTGGAAGAAATCTTCGTGTCGCAGTCTTTACAATGGGTTTTGTAGTTGCCTTGTACGTTGGTTGGAAAAACAAAGTGATCAAATGCTGCTGATTTGTTCGCCACGTCTGTAGTAAGACTCTGTACTCTGCAGTCTTGTAGATATGACGGACAATATGCTCGCTTGTCTGCAGTGCCGGGTTCTGAGGTTCTGAACAGATTGCAATTTTCAACTGACTAGTATTCAGTCATTATCTTAAGCCAAGGCAATTATATCTACCACAAAAGTCGACAATACAAGTGAACTGGTGGTTTCTGAACATTTGAAGCCACTACAACTGATCAAGGCATCAGATAGTGTTAGTTTATCCCATGTAATAGACTCATGGCTTCAACTCTCAGCTGACATGCATGTAAGTGTATGTGCTTACTACTGCTTAGCATCCCCTTTAAACTTATAAACCACCATCACAATACCATCAATTACGTTTCGTGTTATGAAGCTTTCTACAAAATAAGAATAAATACACAGTAACTTTCACTGTATCCATTTCTTTTCAATCCTTCAGATAGACCCAACTACTTAACAAAAACGTAAAAAGTACTTGCCAAATCCAAATACTTTGACGATCAAGTACACGTCCAAGACCAAGTACCCCACTCAGCAAAATGGCCAATACAAGTACAAGTCCAAATACAGTATTTGCTGTACGTACACAAGTACTCAAGTACTTGAGTACTTGAACCCATCTGCTTCCTGCCTTGTATTATATTTATATGTGGATATTTGCAGGACAAATACATCATGATATATATCTGGCAACATACCCCTATTATGCTTGTACATTAGAATACAGCATAAGTATTTATTTACGTCATAAATATTAATTATTTGATAAGATGTAAATAAAGGCTGCGTATGATCAAAAAATCCTACATGACTTATTATACTTATAACGATAATATCGCGGTTTAGTGTTATGGAATTGCGAACTCATGCGCAGGAAAAGCATCCCCAACGTGAAAGATTAAGTAAAAATTGGCGGTCACAACATTATGTTACATGGACATAAACTGCATAAATGCTTCGATGCAATCTAATGGAAGCATGTGGTACATAGCAACATATAATTGACTCTAATCTAGACCGGAATGAAGTGTCGCATGCAACGTCACCGTACGATTATAAATAGTGACATTTGTAATCTAAATCAAACCGGCAACAGTCTGTTTCCCTTCGTAACTAGTAGCAATAAAACATCATGCGATGGCCTCTGTGTACGTCTATCTCATTATACGAGTGGTCCGTATTTAATTAATATATCGTGGTCACTGACCTAGCGTAAGCAGAAGCGACACAATTGCGTCGTCACGCAGTTTCCAATATTAACGTTCGTGGAGGTTTTCTCTAATTACCCATTCACGTAATTAGACAGATGGTGTAAATCCATTGCAAACAATATTGCATTTATCACCGACGATTTCTGAGTATGCATTTGAAAACGGTGTAGAGATGGCGTTGCCTAACCTTAAAGTTGTGCTTAAATAAATAAATTCATTTAAAAGGAAACAAAAGACATCTTTTTGGATATATGCATGTGAAATATTTAAAAAACACAAACCATTAACAACTACAATAAATAATATTATGCCAGCAGTTTACTAGAATAACCTTGTTGAAAAGACGTAACTTAGATTGCATGGACAGCGCCATTGTGGTAGAAAGCCTGACTTCACCAGTACCAACTCTTCCCAATTCACCAGTCGCCAAACTGATAATATTACTCTAGTTTGGATCGTCGAATTTATTTTCGCGCCGTAACTATTAAAATGTGACACCAGCATACACAGAGTACACTGTATTATATTATAACAGGTGTTACGAGTGTAACTCCGAATCGAAGGAAATATGAGAAACCAACATATGAGCTGGTTTATTCTTAATAAACCACAGGCGCGATATTGTTGATTGTACTTATAAATGGCTAGAGTGTACTAACTCTTTTAGGTATACAGAAACACACAATGGACTTTTGTTTCCGTTTGACAACCGAACACACAACTGTTTAAGAGATTAAGAGTGAGATCCCTGTTTTTAACATGCACTTGCAAATGATTTTATAAACATTTCTAACCAGCACAAATAACTTTGCTGATGCACAAACCACAACACCATCCACGAAATCGGCATTAATGACGGCAGTGGATCGTCGAAGGAAGAAGAAGAATATCTCTAGCTTTCTTAAATGTCGTGAACAAGTAGTCATCGTCAAACCAAAACGTTTAACTCGTAGACAGAAGGGCTGGTGAGGATCAGAATCGGGTTTCAGGGTGGGGTAAGTCACGTACGAGAGAACAAACGAAGCTTAGACCTACTGGTTGGACATGGAATGTCGGACGAGTTTCCAGTTTTGACACTACAGCTTTAATGGCTGACATCCTTATATCTGACCTTATCACATATAAAAAACCATATATCTGACTTATATAAACAGTACTGTCAAGTACATGCATTACGTAACAAACATGCACCTATAAAATCCAAATGTGTGCCACAAAGGCCACCGGTTCCATGGATGACTTCCGAAATTATATTATCTAAAAGGCGCCGCCGTTAGTTAGAGCGTGTTTAGCGCAAATCGCGCTCGCCATAGGATAGGTCGCGCTATTCTATGCAATGTCACCTCTGTAACAGAAAATGGCCAAAGCTAAATCATATTATTATACAAATATGGTCATAAATAAATCTGATAATATAAGAATAAAATCAGCATTATTCGTTCTGCTTTCCCACGTCATAATTTAAGTAATGTCAGTGTGGATTTTCCACAAGTAAATTCTCTACTTGTATCATTTGAACCTGCAACAGTCGATGAAGTCAGGAAAATAATTATGTCCTCCTCAAATAAATCTTGTGTACTTGATCCATTTCCAACAATACTGCTAAAAGCATGTATCGATACACGAATTGGACATATAACAAATATTATAAATGCTTCACTTTGCTCTGGCTGTTTTCCTGATGATTTCAAATACGCCCATGTCACACCACTTCTTAAGAAGTCATTTCTGCCTAAACAAGACCTAAACAGTTATAGACCTATTTCTAACCTCAACTGTATTTCCAAAATACTAGAAAAGGTTGTAGCAAGTCGTCTAAGGTCTCACATTAGCACAAATGTCTTAACTAATGTGTCACAATCGGCATATAGACAGTTTCATTCAACATAGACTGCCCTCTTAACGGTTTATAATGACATTAACTTGAATATTAATAATGGTAAAGTGACTGCACTTACCTTACTAGATCTCTCTGCCGCTTTTGACACGATTGATCACAACATTCCCATTGAACGCTTATTAAAGTGGTACGGCATATATGGCACAGCTCTAAGCTGGTTTTCGTCGTATCTAACTGATAGATACCAAACTGTAAAGATTGGGAACTGCTTTTCAGCTGCACTGCCTGCTTTATTTGATGTTCCCCAGAGTTCTATTTTTGGATCTTTGCTTTATACTCTTTACACCACGCCACTAAGCTATGTTATACAAAGACATAACTTGGATCATCATCTTTATGCTGATGATACTCAGATCTACATTTCATTGGCTACCCCGGATAAAAATCGCTCCCTTAACCAACTTAGTGATTGCCTTCAAGATATCTTCCACAGGATGACTGACAGCAAGTTGAAATTAAATGCAAATGAAACAGAATTGATCATTATTGGTACTCCAATGCAGCGTAATAAACTGGATGGTTTTTTCCCTACGCGTATTTTGAATCAGTATATCACGCCAGCAACCTCGGTGCGGAATCTAGGAGTAATCTTTGATAGTAACTTCAATTTCCGACAACACATATCTCAAACATGTCGCTGCTGTTTTTATCATATTCGTGATCTTCGCCGTATTCGCCGGTATATGTCATTTTCTGTTGCTAAAACTATTGCAACAGCGCTTGTTAGCAGCAGATTTGACTATTGCAATTCCCTCCTTTATAATATCGCTAGCATGGATATCACAAAACTCAGCGTGTCCAAAATTGTCTAGCAAGATTAGGTTACAAGATCTCCTCGTTTTTCTCGCTCTGTTTTTGCATTAGCTTCCTGTACGATATCTTATAATAGAGCTGTACCATTACATACCAGGCACTGTCCAGTAAGCAACCATCTTATTTGCATGCATTGCTTACTCCTGTAAAACAAACTTATCCAGCTTCGATCATCTAGCTCTGACCTACTTTTTGTTCCTAGAGTCAACACTAACATTGGAACTAGGGCTTTTTCTGTTGCTGCACAAACTCTTTGGAATATGCTCCCTCTTAGTGTTAGATCAGTTGAAAATATTACAAAATTCCGTCGTCATTTAAACATTTATCTTTACAACCTTGCTTATCCACCGTAGCTCCCTAGCGCCTTGACCCATCTGTTGACAACTGGAATACTACTTATGGATTTTGAGATTGACCAATCCTTTTGTTTTGATGCGCCTCTGAGCTTGGTTTTCCAAGGAATTAGGCGCAATAGAAGTTATCTTATTATTATTATTAAGTTAACATGGGATTTATGCAATGCATTGCACTTACGCAATCCGTAACTGTCCACCATGGTAGTGGTGTTAATCAGCATGAACTAAGTTATTAAGAATGTAATGCAAGCAGACGGTCTGAGTGTAGTAGCGGAAAAGCCATTTGGTTTATAACAAGTGTTGGATGAGTAGTGCGAGTTCTACGAGAAGTGTCGACTGTGGGTGAGCGTGGAGAAGGTGAACAGGTGAACTGATATTGGAGGGTAGACAGAGGGGGTGAATATCAGAAGGAGATCAACCAAGAGGATGAGTTTGTGTAAGTTGGCAGAATGATTACTGAGGATGGACGGTCGGAAGTAAAGAACGCATGGAGGAATGTTGAAAGTCGCGCACATTCACACACGCACAAGCGCACGCACAAGTACACGCACGCACACACACGCATGCACATACATGCACACACGCGCGCGCGCTCACACACACATGTTTATGACAACCAAAGAGGCAGGTTAATTAGAGAGATACTTTCATGAATAACCCAAATATCATATTTTGAAGAAAGCTACTCCAATATGATTAACTAGCTTACTTCCATCCATGGAATAACAAACCGCTCGTTTGCATTGGCGCCATCTGCCGTCACCACTCAATTGTCTCAGGTTTGAGAAAAGTCCTCCGGAAAAGACATGCATATAAAAATGTGTAAGTTAATAACTCTAAATAACCATGCTGTGTTTTCTTAAATACATTGCTAAATGTTAGAGCAGAGACTACTGGTACAGAGAAACAAATGAAAGTCGAAAGAGGCGTGTTGATTTTGGCGCTTCGGATGAGATAATTTGTATGCTTAAAATGCGTCATAGTTAGGGTATTAATTTATCGATATCAATTATACATGTATACGTTATATTTTATGGAAGTGCTCTTATAAAGAGGAAAACAGGGAAAACAAAAAACGTGACTGCCACCCCCCCCCCCCCCCCCCCCCTCCGTCTCCGCTACTAGTAGCACGATTCTTTCGCGAAATCCCATCACTTCCTATATTTCGACTGAACTCTTCTAGCACGTTTTGATAAATCTGCGACCACTATTTCACGTAACTGTGCGTGTGCCGATTTCCCACTCTCCAAACAGCGACTCGTTTCCGGTCGCGAGCTCCTTCCGACTTCACTTTGGAGGGAGCTCGCGACCGGAAGAGAGTCTCTGCTTGGAAATTGCCGATTTCCGTTAAAATCAGCGCGCGGCAGAAGCAAGTCGTGATGACGTCACAGATGCCTTCGTTAGTTACGTTTCCGGTATACGGAGGGGATGCGGGGGGAAAAGATACTCTAACGAAGTGGGACGAAGTATGTAAGGCATCCATTATCGGAGGTCTTTGGAAACGGAAATGACGTCTAGAGGCTACACGACAAGGATCGTCCGCCAGTTCTGATATTGCTCGTGCGCTGGATTCTGGATCTGCAGGAATTTATCCTAATTATGCCGTTGGGGGAGTATGCATGTCATCGTTCCTCGCATTCTCTTTTCTTCTCTGCCGCTTTACCTTTGGTTCCAAGGAGGATATTGGTTGGTGGATCGCACGACGCCGTTTTAGAGTTGGTGACGTTTATCTCAGAGTCTTCGATTTCGAAATCCTTCCACGGCTCACCCCAGATTATATGACCACGTGTCAATAGGGAGAAGAGGACTTGGTCCCAGTGGCAACCATTGCTTCTGTGGTTCTTATCTTAGCATTAGCTAGGGTGCTGGGGTTGAAGCGGCGACCTTACCACTGGATGTTTAAGACAGCTGCATTTATGTAATTTTCCCGAGGTCTTTAGGTGGGGCGATGCCTGTCCGAAATCTCACTCCCGTACAGTAGAGTGGTTATCTAGACGGCATTGCTGACTATGAACTTGCTCTCCTTCCGCAGGTCGTGGCCGTCACAAACTCCATGACGCAGCTTCCCGTAGCAGGTGATGACACAGCAGATTTGATGCTGGGTCTTTTCTACGGTGGTTTCCCGAGTTATCGGAATTAATAAATCGACCTGGAGTGTCTTACGCGAGCAATCATAGTCGACACGGCGACTGGCAAAAAGGGTATGCCAATATATTCGAGGTTTAAAAGGAGGCTAATCGCCTGTTCCAGTACGCAATTATTAGCAGAACATTAGCTAAATCAATTATACTAAGTTCTACCCTGGTCAGGAGCGTGGGAACGAGCCAACATCAAAGCAGCAAGAGCCAAAAAACAATATATAAATAGCTGCTGTTTACACATTGAATGTGTTGTTTATAATTTGAATATTTATGGCGGAAGCAGTGCGCATGCGTCATGTGTCGTTCATTCTTGTTTTGTTCTCCTACGTTTATTGTCACAATCACAAATTGTAAAGACTGTCATTATTCCAAATTTGCAGACACGCTATAGTAACATCATCACAATATGTCCATGTAAATACATTTGCGATCAATCAATCCAAAGTTATGGTTCACTAAATGATATTGCCTAACAACCACCACAAACTTTAAAATCAAAATGGCGGGTTTGTAAACAGTAAGCAAAGCGCGCGAAACCAAAATCGTCCCCAAAGCAACTCAAATAATCAGCGCATTCTTACAAAATAAATGTACATTACTTCAGCGCTTTCTTACAAAATAAATGTACATTACTTAGAGCCATTAAATATACATTATTTATATCAGCCACATAAACTAGACATTATTAAAATAATAATAATAATACGGTACGGATCGATGCGCTGTACAAGCGATAAAATAAATTAATATTTTAAAAACTAAACACTGGTTTTAAGACATATAATACTGAACATTAAAATAGAAACACTAATTTTAAGACAAATAATACTAAAATTATAAAATAATGTCCGTCACGACGAAAATTAATTAAATTAATTAAAATGTTTAATAACTAGACTTTATAAAACTATTCAGTGTCCCTGGTGCACGAATGTCCACTGGTAGTTCATTCTGTAGTCGCGGTGCTGCTGCGCCAAATGCTGAGTCTCCGATGCATATCTTCGTGATGCCTTAGCGCAGTGTTGGCGCATGGTCCTGGCGTAGGCGTCCACCACGCTCTCGTGGCTGCACAAGTTTTGCCAGATAATACGGCGCTAAACCATGAATACATTTGTAAGTCACCACCAACACCTTGAACACAATAATTACTATACTCGCAACCGGCAGCCAATGCAGTTCCTTCAACACTGGCGTTATGTGGTCATGCCTGCTGGTGCGTGTTACTAGTCTGGCTACATTGTTCTGGACTCGCTGCAACCGAGCTGTCTGGGATAACGGTAAGTTGTGTAAGAGTGCGTTGCAATAGTCCAAGCGAGAGGTGACCAGTGCGTTGACCCCACTTTTCGCGGCTTTAGCTGTAAGATAGTCCTATATTGATGACAGTCTGTACAGATGGTAGTTACATGCAGCACACACAGCAATCACGTGATTTGTCATCGTTAGATGTTGGTCCACGAGAATTCCCAAATTCCGTATGCAGTCTACTGGTGAAATTATATCGTCTCCAATGGTCATAGAGCAACCTCCGTACATCTTGAGATGATGTTTTGATGTAAAGATGGTCATCTTAGTTTTTTCATCATTTAATTTCAGCATGCGCAGACTGACTTCCCCAATGCAGTCTGGGAGTCGCCTCATTGTTTCCGCTTGGTCGCCTGGTATAGCTGGATTGTACGACGCACATAGTTGAATGTCATCAGCTTATTTATGGTACTTTATTTCATATCTTTTGAATATGCGCTGCATTGCCATTGGTGTGGTGTATAGAGTGAAGATAACTGGCCCAAGGACCGAGCCCTGTGGCACACCACTCTGTAGCGGAATAGACTCGGATGTTATTGAGTCAATTTGGACATGATAGGTGCGTTCTCCCAAATACATCCGGATCCATGATAATGCCGTTTCGTTCACACCAGCAAGTGTTTATGATCAATCGTGTCAAATGCGGCTGATAAATCCAGCATGACAAACAGCATTGCACGATTCTTGTCAAGTGCACCAGCAATATCATGCTGGACACGCAATAGGGCAGTCTCTGTACTGTGAAGCATCTTATATGCTGATTGGTATTCTTCATGCAGCCCGTTCACAGTGAGATGATCAATCAGACGACGAACTGCAACTTTCTCTAGGACTTTGCCGATGAATGCTATGTTGGAGACCGGTCTGTAGTTCTTCAGCAGGTCTCTGTCGAGAGTGTCGGTTTTTAGAAGTGGCTTTACAATTGCTGTTCTCAAAGTGATCGGAAACAGTCCTTGCTTAAAGCTGTTGTTCACTATTGCCAGGAGACAGGGAATGTGGATACGTAATGTTTTCTTCAGAAGATCAGTGGGGCAGGAATCAAGACTGATTCTTTAGAAAATAGCTCTAGCTTAACAACAACTATGTAAGGAATAATATCCCCCATTCATGTTAAATCTTGTTAAATCTCTGTTTTACCATCTCCTGAAATTACTATGAAATGAGGAAATATTTAGCAAAGATAGACTGGAACAACACTGAAGAATAAGACAGCAACTTAATGCTGGAATATCTTAAAGAGTGAAATAGAGTGCATCGTCGATAAATGTGTTCTCTTCAAAAACAAGGGAAACGGTCCAGAAAGAAATACTTATTGAAAGAGGCCTTTAGAAAAATTTAGTACAAACAATTGTGTCATATAGGCGTACTGGAAATGACGAAGACTGCAACATTTATAAAGGTCGGTCCTTTAGAAGATACTGCTGGACATATAATATCAGAGGTATTTTCAGTCTCATTTTAACAAAGGACTGTAATTGATTGGAACATATTATCTCCTGATTGTGTTGGTGCTAGTAGCGTGAATATGTTTAAAAATAAAATCGACACATACCTTAAAAGGGCCGGATACACGTAGATAAACAGTATTGGACTCTCGATAAGCCAAAAGGCTTCCTTGTCCACCTGCCATCTAGAGTTAATTTTCTGGATGGCAATCTTGTTAATAGCAGGCCCTCCTTCGGGTGTACAACGGTCACCACTGTGTTTTAAATTACCCTGACTCTTGAGTCGGCCCAGGACTAAAACTTACTAATACTTATATACCCTACCATCTACCTGTTTGTGTTTGCACCAGCCCAAACCCTGCACTTGCACTGTTTTAAACAGTTTAGTTTTAGTATGCTTAAATGCGACGTTAGACAATCTGAAGGCATTTTATTTAGCAATCCACTCCGTGGCCTCGACATGAAATTCACACTGCTCATTGCCCTGTGCTTTGTCGCTGCAAACATGCATAGATACCTCCACCAAAACTCCACAAGCGAGGATGACCTCCCAATATTTTCAGCAATGCTGACAAGAAAGCTGCTATCTTTTTCACATATTCACAGTTACAAAGAAAAACAAGATGATGCCAACTAAACCTCACAGCCTGTCCTTACTGTATATTTGTGGACTACTAGTCCAAGCAGAGGACCTTCATCCAAACTCTGGCCCCATGTCCTCCTCCACTCCAAGACTTCCCATGTGGCACCTGCAGTCATGAGGTACATGAACATCACCATGCCATCCAATGTGATGAATGTGACTGCTGGTACCACATCTCGTGTGACCAAATAAATGATACCACATATGAACAATTAAAGCACAACAGTGTCCTATGGTTTTGCTCTTGCTGTGGGCTCCCAAACTATTCCAGATGTCTATTCTCAAGCAACATAACCACATCAAACCAATACTCAGTTATATATACTCTTCCATGTAGACAGCAGTAACTACACAAATAGCATAGATGACCAAAACCCTACACTTGCACGTAATGCAGCAAATACATCTACCCCCGACCGAGCAAACACTAAAACAAAATATTAACTAAAAGCCATGCTGATCAACTGCAACAGTCTCAAGAGCACAACCAAAGTATCCCAACTTCAGGCAACAATAGATTCGATAAACACTGACATACTCTTTCTAATGGAAACCAAACTTGATATTTAAGCATCCCCACATATTCCTTTCACCCCACAAACTATGAAGCAACCAGAAAGGACCGCAACACTCAAGGGGGTGTTGTTCTAATAGCACTGAGAAATAACATAATTTCAGACTTCCACGATCAACTGAATGCTACATGTGAAATAGTCTGGACTAAAGTACACTTCTTTCATAACAAAGCCATCTATTTGGCATCCTACATGAATCCCCGGCTATCCTCTACCGTGACTGAAAACTCCTTCCATCGGTTATAATCGCCGGGGACCTAAACCTACCAGACATCAACTGGGAAAACCTCTGTACAACAAACCAACACACAGCAACAAAACACGACAAACTTCTTGAAATAGTCCGTGAATATGGTTTAACAAATATGGTAAATGAACCGACCCGACTGGACTCCGGAAATATCCTTGACCTTATACTTACATCAAACCCCGCCCTTATCTCCAACGTAAAGGCAGTAACAGGCATGACCAATTACGAAGGTCTTTCACATTAATATGAACCCCATGAAGAAAACCAAACCTACACACAAAGTGTACAACTATAAGTATGTTAACTGGAAAGCCCTCGAATTAAACTGTAACTTTTTTGCTCAACATTACTTTGCCCGAAATCTTGATAATCTAGACATCGACTCAAATTGGATCTTCTTTCACCAAAACTACACTAAACTGATAGAACAATCCATCCTTAGCTGCATGACAAAATCAAAATTGCATTTACCCTGGATCACAAAAAATCCATAACCAGACTACAAAGAAAACGGGTCAAAACTCGTGCTAATGCTAAGAAAATAAAGAAAAACAAACACTGGGAACATTTCAAGAAACTAAGAAAAGAAGTCAACAAAGAAATTACCAAATCCTACAACAGCTACATCAATGACATCAGAGGCGAAAGCCTCACCACAAACCCTAAGCGATTCTGGTCCTTCATTAAACAAACAAAACTGAAAACCTTGGCACCCAACACTAAAAGCAAATGACAAGATGCAAACAACTGATCACGAAAATGAAAATACACTAAATGACCACTTCAAATCAGTTTTCACCAAACAACAACTTCCTATCCCAACTAAAGGCCCATCACCATTCCCTTCAATCGAAATACTTAACATTGGAATAAATGGCATCATAAAACAGCTTGAAGCTCTAAAACCAAACAAGGCATCAGAACCAGATGAAATCCTAGCAAAAGTATTAAAGGAGACGGCCAGAGAAATATCCACAATAATTCAACACATATTCCAGCAATCATATACCTCCAGCAAACTCCCACAAGCCTGGACAACAGCTCTTGTCACCCCAGTATACTAGAAAGGCAGCAAGAGCGATCCTGTAAATTACAGACCGATTTCCCTGACATGCATTCTGTGCAAGATAATGGCGCATATCGTTCTTAGCCACATGTGAAAACCCCTCAGTACTAACGACGTTATCCTCCATCAAAAGCGTGAATTCCGAACTGGTCTATCCTGCCAAACACAGCTCGTGGAAGCAGTCCATGAATGTGCTTCCTCCACGACCAGGAAAAAATAGACGTCATGTTCCTCGATGTTTCCAAAGATTTCGACAAGGTTCACCACAAATTACTTCTCACTAAATTATACTAATGTGGTATCACAGGTAACACACTACAATGGATAAAGTCATCTCTATTAAACCACACCGAGATTGTATCAGTAAATGGTTCCCACTCAACTCCTGCAAATGTCCTTTCCGGTGTAGCCCAACGCTCAGTCCTTGACCCTGTCCTTTTCTTACTGTACATAAATGACATCACCGATTCAATCAACTCAAGACTCTTCGCCGATGGTCCAATCCTATACAGAGAAATACAAACACCTGCAGACCAAAACATCCTTCAAACAGACCTAAACAAACTAGCCGACTGGACAGACAAGTGGCAAATGAACTTCAATATCCCAAAGTGTCACCTTTTCAGAATTACCCATAAACGCAAACCAAGCCACTTCACCTACACCATATAAAACCAAACAGTTTCCTAATAACAATTACTCGGCATTACAACATATTCTAAACTGTCGTAGACAAAACATGTCCACACCGCTGCATCCTAACCTGCAATAACACGTGGCCTCCTTAAACGCTCTCTCCACTCTGCAACATCTAAAGTTAAGGAAATGGCCTACAATATGTTAGTAAGTCCAAAACTAGAGTATGGTGCTGAAACCTGGAATCCATATACACAAAAAAGCATTGATACCCTCGAAAAAATCCAAAGAAGCGCAGCTAGATTTAGTTTAAATGACCACCGCCGCACAACAAGCGTAACCAGCCTCATAAACAAACCTGGTTGGCAGATTCTAGAAAGAAGACGATTACAACACCAACTTACCTTCTTCTACAAAATAAAACACAACCTCCTGAACATTACCCTACCACAACATCTTATAGTCCCATGCTCCTGTACACGAAACAGCAGTCCCACCAAATACATATAAATACATGTATACATAAATACATATGCATACTCATTCTATCCCAGAGTTACAAGAGCTTGGAATCAACTCCCCCCAGAAATAATAAGCCTAACCGCACTACATCCATTCCAAGAAGCTCTGAGTATCATCCACCTTGTCGCTCCAGCCCACCTTACCAGACTATAGATACAGAGACTGTGTTTTTAATATGCACAAGTTAACTTGGTTTACACAACTATTTATTTTACTCTTTTTTTTCAAATTCAATTTCACGCACCCTTCGCAATGAGCACTGCAGAAACGACACTTAAGGCTTAAGATTATAGTATTAAGAACACCATATAAATGGAAATAAATAAGGAACCAGACAAGCTCAAATTGGAATCCCCAAGTCAAGAGAAAAAGAGGCCGCCCGAAGAACACTTGGCAGACATCAAGCAGATGGGCTACACCTGAAAACAGCTGGAGAGAAATGTCCGCGACAGAGGACTCTGGAGAGCTGTTGTCGACGGCCTATCTCGCATGAGGGACGATGAGCATAAGCAAGTAAGTAATATGAGGAATACACTGTTGTGTTTCCTGAACTACGGTATTCACTGGTGCAAAGCGAAGAGGGTAGACAGGGCTAACCTGATCATCCCTCCCCTTACGTCACAAACACCTAGAGTTTAGTCAAGCTGGCAGGTAACATGAGAACTCAGCGAATCACGTCACAAAGACACACAGTACGTTGGCATGCGGCATGTGCCTCATGATAGGAGCCAGGCACAGACGTGAATCAGGGATCGCAATCATATAATTAAATAAAACCATGTATTATGTGGTACGAACTTATCGAGGTTATGTTATAGTTGTTGTTCTCCTCGTCGTTCCCTGCCTTCACGGGTGAGGCTGGCTTGGATACGTCGATATGTTTTCTTTCTCTTCTTCCTCATTGTGCTTCCACTACTTTCTCTACCACCCTTCTCCATTCTCCTCGGTCTTTTGTATTTTTCTCCATTCCCCTTTCCATCCCTCCAGGTCTCTCTTCACCCAATCATTCCACCGCAATCTCGGTCGCCTTCGTCTTCTCTTTCCCACCACTCTCCGGGCATCTGCTTTCTTTGCCATCCGTTCTTCTCCCATTCGCACAACATGTCCTGCCCAGTTCAACCGACTTCTCACCAACTTCTTCTTGAAACGTTCTTTCACACCAACTTCCTCCCTCAGCTCTTCCATTCTTCGCTTATATATTCTCTTTACCCCCGTAATTGTCCTAACCCTGTTGTTTACGGCTGGTGTCACACTTGTGCCCTCTCCTGTTGTTTCTCTGTCATTGCTATAGTCTCTAGGCCATACAGGTCGGCTGGTGTCACACGTGTGCCCTCTCCTGTTGTTTCTCTGTCATTGCTATAGTCTCTAGGCCATACAGGTCGGCTTGTGCCCTCTCCTCTTGTTTTTCTGTCATTGCTATAGTCTCTAGGCCATACAGGTCGGCTGGTGTCACACTTGTACCCTCTCCTGTTGTTTCTCTGTCATTGCTATAGTCTCTAGGACATACAGGTCGGCTGGTGTCACACTCGTGGCCTCTCCTGTTGTTTATCTGCCATTGCTACAGTCTCTAGGCCATACAGGTCGGCTGGTGTCGCACTTGTGCCCTCTCCTGTTGTTTCTCTGTCGTTGCTATAATCTCTAAGCCATAAAGGTCGGCTGGTGTCACACTTGTGCCTTCTCCTGTTGTTTCTCTGTCATTGCTATAGTCTCTAGGTCATACAGGTCGGCTGGTGTCACACTTGTGCCTTCTCCTGTTGTTTCTCTGTCATTGCTATAGTCTGTAGGTCATACAGGTCGGCTGGTGTCACACTTGTGCCTTCTCCTGTTGTTTCTCTGTCATTGCTATAGTCTCTAGGACATACAGGTCGGCTGGTGTCACACTCGTGGCCTCTCCTGTTGTTTATCTGCCATTGCTACAGTCTCTAGGCCATACAGGTCGGCTGGTGTCGCACTTGTGCCCTCTCCTGTTGTTTCTCTGTCGTTGCTATAATCTCTAAGCCATAAAGGTCGGCTGGTGTCACACTTGTGCCTTCTCCTGTTGTTTCTCTGTCATTGCTATAGTCTCTAGGTCATACAGGTCGGCTGGTGTCACACTTGTGCCTTCTCCTGTTGTTTCTCTGTCATTGCTATAGTCTGTAGGTCATACAGGTCGGCTGGTGTCACACTTGTGCCTTCTCCTGTTGTTTCTCTGTCATTGCTATAGTCTCTAGGTCATACAGGTCGGCTGGTGTCACACTTGTGCCCTCTCCGTTGTTTCTCTGTCATTGCTATAGTCTCTTGGCCATACAGGTAGACTGGTGTCACACTTGTGCCCTCTCCTGTTGTTTCTCTGTCATTGCTATAGTCTCTAGGCCATACAGGACGGCTGGTGTCACACTTGTGCCCCCTCCTGTTGTTTATCTGTCATTACTATAGTCTCTAGGTCATACAGGTCGGCTGGTGTCACATTTGTGCCCTCTCCGTTGTTTCTCTGTCATTGCTATAGTCTCTAGGCCATACAGGTAGACTGGTGTCACATGTGTGCCCTCTCCTGTTGTTTCTTTGTCATTGCTATAGTCTCTAGGCCATACAGGTCGGCTGGTGTCACACATGTGCCCTCTCCTGTTGTTTCTCTGTCATTGCTATAGTCTCTAGGCCATACAGGTCGGCTTGTGTCACACTTGTGCCCTCTCCTGTTGTTTCTCTGTCATTGCTATAGTCTCTAGGCCATACAGGTAGGCTGGTGTCACATTGTGCCCTCTCCTGTTGTTTCTCTGTCATTGCTATAGTCTCTAGGCCATACAGGTCGGCTGGTGTCACACATGTGCCCTCTCCTGTTGTTTCTCTGTCATTGGTATAGTCTCTAGGCCATACAGGTCGGCTGGTGTCACACATGTGCCCTCTCCTGTTGTTTCTCTGTCATTGCTATAGTCTCTAGGCCATACATGTCGGCTGGTGTCACACTTGTGCCCTCTCCTGTTGTTTCTCTGTCATTGCTATAGTCTCTAGGCCATACAGGTCGGCTGGTGTCACACTTGTGCCCTCTCCTGTTGTTTCTCTGTCATTGCTATAGTCTCTAGGCCATACAGGTCGGCTGGTGTCACACTTGTGCCCTCTCCTGTTGTTTCTCTGTCATTGCTATAGTCTCTAGGCCATACAGGTAGGCTGGTGTCACACATGTGCATAGTACCTTTCCCTTGAGTTTTCGCGATATGTGCCTGTCTCCCATCACACCTTCTACTTTCTTCCATTCATTCGCCCCTGATTGTATTCTCCGAATTTCTGTCTATGAGGAGCCGCCCCACATACCGCTCCACCCAGGTATACAAAACTGTCTCATTGTTTTAGTTTCTTCCCTTCTAGGTGTATTTCCAGCTCTTTGCTTTGTTGCCCAACCCACAGTACCTCTGTCTTCTCCAGATACACTTTCAGTACGTGTTTGCTGAAGATATCCTTCCACTGGATGAATGAATGAATGGCAATTGTATTGCCACTCAGTGACATACTTAGTTTTCACTATTTTCGATGGCCGAGCCATTCATACACCATTTACATCAATCATACAACACGTGTTGATATATGTACAAAGGATACAAGTTAAACGAGATTACAATAAATAAATAAATAATAATAATAAATGGAATGCATGAAATAAAAAAGATAAAGTAGTCATAACATACAGGAAACAGGTAAAAACAAAGTACATTTAAAATGGTGGTGTAGCACTCAGATATTTGCATAGGGTCTTTTTGAAGGTTGGAACAGAATGGCTGTTTTTTATTTCAGTTGGTAGTTTATTCCATAATTTCAAACCGGACACATTGAAACTGCGTTGATAGTAGGCAGTTCTGGCTTTGGGTGTTTACGGCTGAGAAGCATTTCTGGTATTGTAAGAATGACTATTTGATGTAAACATATCACACAGATATTGTGGTGCTAGACCATTTACACACTTGTACATAAGAACACATTTATTAAAATCCCTTCTTTGCTGCAGTGATAACCAGCCTAGTGTTTTAAACATAGTATTTCTATTTTGTCTAGGATTAGACCCAGATGTGAGTCTAGTAGCTCTGGTCTGTAGTTTCTGTAATCTTCCTATTTTTGATGAAATTTAGGAAAAATGCTGTTAATATGGTCGTCCCATTTTAGGTTTGAGTCGATATACATACCAAAGTACTTGGCTACCGATATGTGATTAAGTAGTTCATTGTTGATATGAATTCTAACATCAGCCATCTTGGCAATGGACTGGTGAGTGCCAAGTAGCATAAATTGACATTTTTGGTGATTAATACCAAGTTTGTTAATATCAAAATACTGTTTGACTTTGCATAAATCACTGTTGATATTGGATTCTAGTTCAGCCGAACACCCTAGTTTTGCAGCTGAATCAATTTCAGTGTCGTCTGCAAACATATTTATATTGCAGGATTCGGTGACTGTGATTGTAGGCAGATCATTTAGGATTAGCAGAAACAACAGGGGGCCCAAGATTGACCCTTGGGGCATCACATTATTGACAGGCAAAGGATCAGACAGATGGTCATCCACTGAAATTGACTGTGATCTATCAGTGAGGTAGCTCGAGAACCACTTATGTTCAATGTGTCTAACCACAAATCCTTTAAATTTGGCCAGCGGAATATCAGTGTCCACGGTGTCAAAGGCCTTCCGGAGATCAATGAACACTACTCCCGTTACAAGTCATTTATCGATGTTTTTAGCCATCGATTTGTATCATTTAGCAGTGAAGTTACAGTGGAGTGCAATCTTCTGAAACCTGATTGGGCATTCGTGAGAAGTTTATGCTATTCCAAATAATATGTAAACAAACTATAAACAAAACGTTCAAGTAGTTTAGACAAAATGGGTAGAATTGTGATCGGTCTGTAGTTGTTAGTTTCCATTGATGGACCTGATTTGTAAAGTGGTAGCACCTTTGCACATTTCCATTCTGTGATAAACTTGCCAGATTTCAGAGAGAGATTTAGAATGAAAGCGAGTGGTTGTGATATCACTGGTGCTGCTACGCGCAGTAGTCGCCCAGGCAGTCTGTCCAGACCAACATAATTATTTGGGGCATATTCCTTAATTGTTGTTCAACAAAATCAGTTGTGACAGTAAAAGCAGGTATGTCGGGTGATTTAGGTGGAGTGAATGAAGCAGCTGGTGAAAGCCTACTTACCAATTCTTGACCAATGGATGTAAAATACTTGTTGAATGCATTGGCCTTACATTTGTGATCAGTAATTATTTGACCTTCAACAAATACACCTTGCATTTTCCTGGCAGGAGTTCTTTTACGCATTTCCACATTACTTTTGGTTTCTTCTTATTTTCCTGGATTAGACCAGTGTAGTAGCCCCGCTTTGCAGTTTTGAGAGAATTCAAAACGACATTCCTGAAGTGCCTATACATTTGCCAAAATATTTATAATCCTTTAGAATGTGCTTTTTTCAAAATAATGTTTAATTTTAATATCATCTTTAATTTCCTTAGTTAACGACGGAAGAAATTATTTCCTGGCTCGTCTAGTAACAAATGGGCAGTGTTTGTCACATACCTGTGTAACGCGATCCTTAAAATCACCTTTGGTGATTTGTGGGATGCGCCTGTATGAGGCTGCACCATAACAAGCTCTGGAATATTTCAATTTTTATCAAGTTTTTATCCAGGACACAGCGGCGAAGTTTATACAGTTGGTTTTATGAAAGTCTAATGATGATGCTGGACTATACAGTTTTAGCAAACTTTTTATAATTTTTTTGTATTTTAGTAATTTTTACATTGTGTGCACCTGTCTAGTTGAACTGCACCTGTGTTGCAACATTGCTGGTCGACCAGGCGTGACATTGACAACAAGAACACTGTGAACAACCATTCCTACAGCATGATCACATACAATAGGACTGAATTACTCCTGATTAGATGTGCCTCTGTCACCCGACTTTACCCAGCACTGGACAATTGTATTGCACCGCATGAACGCTTGAATCATCGTCGTCGGACTCGTAGGGGCTGTAGGGCTGGCAGGTCCAAGAAAAGACTTATTGCTGTACTGACTAATCCTCGCCCCCCCCCCCCCACCCCTGTTTTCTGTGAGACGCAAAGCCTGCCTACACAATATGACTGCAGTGGACATTCACACATCTCTACGTGTAACTAAGTGTGCGAGACCTACAATAACTGCATGTCTATTAAATACCCGGTCCGTGAAATCTAAAGTGGATCAACTTGTCAAGTTGCTTGATGACAACGAACTTGATATTCTAGCACTGACAGAAACCTGGCTGAGCCCGGGTGATGCTAGTCGGACAGAGATAAATTCGTTGTCACCAAACGGCTACAAATTTGACCACAAACCGCGTAGTGACAGAACTGGAGGAGGTGTTGGTGTCATCTACCGTGCATCTTTCGAAATGAGGCAACTTGCCACAAAGACATACAGATCGTTTGAAGTGATATGTCTTCAGCTGATGTATAGATCATACTTTTTCCGGGTATGTGTTATCTATAGTCCTCCACCGTCTGCCCGTAATGGTCTGAGCGCATCGATGTTCATGGACGAATTCTCAGATTTTCTGCAGTGTTTCTGCATGGGCCATGATAACTTGGTGATTGTTGGAGATTTCAACATACACGTTGATTTGTTGGATGATACAAAGACTGTACGCTTCCACAACATCCTAGAATCTCATGGTCTGCATCAGCATGTGATGGAAAAGACACATTCACATGGTCACACTCTAGACCTAATAATCACGCGATCGGAAGCAGACATCATTGGTGATATCGTGGTTGAGAATCCGGGTATATCAGACCACTCTGCAGTGACATTCAAGACACAAGGTTGTAAACCTTGTGCTCCTAAGAAACGAGTCAGCTACAAATTATACCGCAATGTAAGTGCGTGTGACATGCAGGCAGACATTTCTCAGTCATAGCTGTACAATACTCCAGCTGATGACTTGGATGGACTCGTTCGCCAGTATGACTCGGTCTTGCGCGGCTTGTTGGATAAACATGCTCCCGTAAGGCAGAAGATGATCACGGTGCGACCTGATGTAAAATGGTACAACAAAGAGTTACGCAAGGAGATACACACACGTCGGAAATATGAACGTCTATGCCGGAAATCTGGACTTGAAATTCATCGCCAGATGTTCAAACACCAGTGCACGGTCGCAAATAACTGTCTTCGTCAAGCCAAACATCGATACTATTCCAAGGTTGTTGAGGCTGGATCAAACCAAAAGAAACTTTACAGCATTGTGCAAACATTGATGCACACTCGGGTGGACCCGCCACTGCCAACACATGCCTCTCCATAAGCTCTGGCTGAAATTTTCCGAAATTACTTCCAAGAGAAAACTGCAAGCATTCGCTGTGCACTAGATTGCCGAGCGGGAGCACAACGTGATGCCCAGATCACTACTTATGAACATCATGGAAGTCATCCATTGGTCAGGCTGTCGCCAGCCTCTGAGGATGAGGTCAGAAACATCATTACATCATCTGCTCCTCGATCCTGCGCTCTCGATCCTCTGCCGACATGGATGCTGAAGCATTGCCTTGACGCACTTGTCCCTGTCATTACCAGGATTGTGAACATCTCGCTGGCCACAGGAGATGTGTCGGCTAACTTGAAAGCTGCACTTGTGACTCCGCTTCTTAAGAAGACATCCCTGGATACCGATACCATTCATTTATAACGTCTAGACTGGATGGTTGTAATTCGCTGCTGTTCGGAACTAACAAGTGTCAGCTACGTAGACTGCAGTGCATTCAAAACACGACTGCTCGTTTAATCACACGAACAAGGAAACACGAGCACGTAACGCCAGTCCTGAAATCTCTCCATTGCCTTCCCATCCAAGAAAGAATTACGTTTAAAATTCTCCTGATCACCTTCAAGGCACTCCACGGACTTGCACCGAAATACATTTCCGAGCTTCTTGTTGAATATCAGCCCACACGCTACCTCCAATTGAATTCTGCTGGTCTGCTGACAGTACCAACCACACGCCTCAAGTCTTTCGGAGACCGTGCATTCTCCAAAGCGGCCCCTGTACTTTGGAACAACCTCCCACAGCCAGTCAGACAGTGCGACACTATTGCGTCGTTTAAAATCGCTTTCACTACCTAAATGAGTAACATATAATTGTGAACTTTTTTGTAAAGCGCTTTGGACAGAACTAAGGACTGAATACAGCGCTGTATAAGAGCTTATTATTATTATTTATTATTATTATTAAATCTCTTGTAAGCCTCATCCACTTCCTCAAACTGATCAACAGAACTCCAGTCACACATGTCTAATTCATTACAAAAGTCCTTTTTATCAACGTTTTTGAAATGTCTCATTTCCGCTGTTCTATGAGTCTGTGTAGGTGTGTGGGACTTATAAGAGGTGACACAGTAGACAATATAGTGGTCTGCAATTACACCATATATAACCTCGTGCTTCTCTATCTTATCAGGCTCAGTAGTCGTAATTACATCAATCAAGGTACGACTTGTGGATGGTACTCTGGTGGGTTTGTTAACAAGCTGAGTTAACTGATGTGACATACATGTGTGTACAAAGTGCTTATTGTGATTTTCTAATGGTTGTTTTAATAAATCACAGTTAAGATCACCATTGATGATGAACTCCAGCTTAGTATAACTAAAGTTATTTAGTAGCTGATCCATTTTATCAAACCAGTTAATCTTTTCATTTGGAGGTCTGTATATGCTTCCAATGATAATCTTATGTTTGTTTTTGAATGTGACTATCAGTTGTTCCTGTAAATCCGCTTCCGCGTCCGCTGCCACCGCTAGATCGTCTGCATACAGTAGTTTCTGGAGAATATCTTTCGTACTGGTCTTTCTACTGATCAGTTCCATCACTGCGATAAACAGCAATGGGCTCAGGGCTCTCCCCTGTCTCAAGCCAATGTTCACTTTTAATTCTTCTGAGATTCCAGGTCCACACACCAATCTGCCCTTCGTTTCTTCATATGTCCCTTCCACCATCCTGTCCTCTGCCTCTGGGACCCCCATCCATCTCAGTGTCGTCAATGCCATTTTTTTTGGTAAACAAGCATAATTATAAAGCAATGCAGGTTTAATTATTCAGTGATACAGTATGTGTATATCATACGGGATACAAAACGTGGAAAACGTGCAGCATGGTGTTTTAGTAAGAGAACATGATGACGTGTAAACAGAAGAAGGTCAATTTTATGTCCATGTTAAATGTTAATGTTCAATTAAATAAGCAAATTTCTTAATTCATAACTATATAAGTTCGAGTGAAACGTCTGGTTGTTACAGTTTCGACTTCTTTCATATGTTCTTCTAGTCTCGTGCCAAGTGTTCTTCCCGTTTCCCCAGTGTATGTCTTGTTGCAGGTCTTACGCGGGATTTGATATACCCAGCCGGTTTTTTTCTCTGTCTTCCACTTTGTCTTTTGGGTGTACTAATATTGTTCTGAGATTTTGGTGTGGTCTGACAGTGGACGCTATATCATGATGTTTTAGTATGCGTTGTACCGGTTCTGTTACTCCTTGGACATATGGTAAGGTAACTGTTGTGTTATACACTTGTAACAGTAATATATTATGAGAGAATGAGACAAACGCATATGTATGTCAAAATGGCTGTATTTTAGAAGACACGCGAGATCAGCAGTGATCTCACGAGACTAGTGAGAGGTAGGATGATCGAGACTAACGTCACATCTCCCTTCCAAGTTCAATGAGTGCTTGGAGACAACTCTCAACTATAGGTCCAGCCGTCGCGGTGGAATCACCACTCTCCCAGAACGTGTCACCACTCCAGTGGGAGCTGTTACCGCTGGAGGTGACACTGGTCTCGGCTCGCGCATACGAAGCGCAACCGGTGTCGTCGTCATCTCGGTAGATGACGGGTCGGCGTCGTCTGCTCGCTCGTCAGCCGTCACGTTAGGAGTCGGCTGCAGATGTCGCCGATTTCTTCTTAGGCAGGACGTCGGCGTTCGCACTACATACGACCGAGGTGTGTGTGCCGGACCCACCACCGTGCCGTTGACGTTCGCGTCTTTGACCCAGACTGGGTCGCCGGCCCGAAGAGTAGAAAGTGGTCGCGCGCGATGATATCGGTCGTACGCGTCTTTCTTCTTCTGACGCATCAGCTCTCTTCGCTCTCTCTCTCCCCTCGGCTCATCCCAGCGGGGCAGAAGAGTCGCAGGCACCGTTGGCACTAACGTGCGCAGCTGTCGGCCCATGCTTAGTTCAGCAGGCGAATAGCCGCACTCTAGTGCTGTCGATCTGTACGCCAACAAGGCATCGTACGGGTCGACCGCCTTCTTTAGTAGATTCTTGACAGTCTGGACGGCGCGCTCAGACTTGCCGTTACTTTGAGGAAAGCGAGGGCTGCTCGTGATGTGTTCAAAGCCCTGCGCTCTCGCGAATCGCGCAAACTCAAATGATGAATACTGCGGCCCGTTGTCGGAGATCACGGTCTCCGGAATGCCATGCCGGGCGAAGATCGACTTCAGATGAAGAATAACTGATGACGAATCTGTTGTCTCCAGCCTGGCTACTTCGACGTAGCTGGAACAGTAGTCTACTACTAACAAGTAGGTCGACCGCCTGAAGAAGAACATGTCCGTCCCGACCTTCTGCCACGGCCGCAGATGACATTCCGACGCGATCATCGGTTCAGAGGGGTTTCGCCTCTCCCTTGCACACGTCGTGCAGTTCTTCACAACTTCCTCGAGTTGTCGACTCAGTCCAGGCCACCACACTGAGGCCTGTGCTCGCGCCCTACACTTGACTACTCCCTGGTGTCCCTCGTGTAGTCGATCTATCATCTCCAGTCTCATGGAGACCGGGATGACGAGACGTACTCCCTTGAGTAAGATGCCGTTGTGGACCGTAAGCTCTTGTTGACACTGCCAGTACGGTCTCAGAATCGACGGCAGAGAACAGTGGCTTGGCCAGCCCTCAGCACAGTAGCGCAGAACCTGGCTGCAGATCTCGTCACGCTGTTGCTGTTCCTTGATCTCCTGGAGACGTCTCTCCGTCGCCAGGATCTGTCCCACGACGAAATCTTCGTGAGCTGCCACTTCATCCGCGAACTGGAGTTCCGAGATGGTCAGCTCTCTCACGTGCGGGGCTCGCGACAGAGCATCGGCTGTAATCAGCTCCTTCCCCGGCACGTGCTCTATCGTGAACGTATAACGCATCAGGCGCATACGATAGCGTTGAATCCGTGGAGTCAGCTCATCCAAGTTCTTCTTCGAACTTAAGAGTGTCACAAGCGGCTTGTGATCTGTCTCTACGTGAAACTCCATACCGTACAGGTAATCGTGGAAGCGCTCCAGTGACCACGTTGTCGCAAGAGCTTCCTTGTCGATTTGAGAGTATCGTTGTTCAGTCGGCGTCATCGCCCGAGAAGCGTACGCCACTGGCCTGTTCGTACCATCGATCCTTTGTAGCAGGACAGCGCCAAGACCGAACGATGACGCATCTGCTGACACCGTCGTCGTCCTGTTCGGGTCGTATAGCGCCAGCACTGGCGTCGCACTGAGTTCGGCCTTTACCGCGTCGAAAGCCGTCTGCTGACTCGGCCCCCAGAACCACTGCCTGTCCTTCTGTAGCAAATCACGCAACGGCTGCGTAACTGATGACAGCGTAGGCGAGAACTTTCCCAGCTGATTCGCCATGCCGAGGAAACGTCGTATGTGGCCTACATCTGTAGGCTGACCCATCTCTGTGATGGCCTTCACCTTGGCAGGATCGGCCTTGATGCCTTCAGCCGTCACGACGTGACCCAGGTAGGTGATGCTTGATTTGCTGAACTCGCATTTAGCAAAGTTCAAAGTCACTCCGTTGTCGGCCAGTCGCTTGAATACTGCCCGCACTCGTGTGTCGTGCTCCTCTGATGACGCGCCGAAGATGACGATATCATCCATCATACACAACACCCCGCTCAAGCCGTCAAGAACCGCACTCATGCGCTTCTGGAAGTGCTCAGGGGCTGACGTTATGCCGAACGGTAGCCTTCTGAAGCAATACCGCCCAAACGGCGTTATGAACGTCGTCAGCTCCTGACAGTTTGGCGACAGGGGAATTTGCCAAAACCCCGAGTTGGCATCCAACTTTGTGAAAACTTTCGCCCTAGCCAGTCGGCCAAGCGTCTGGTCGACTGAGGGCAGATCATGCTTTTCACGTCTGACACTCTCGTTGAGATGTGTCAGGTCGACACAGATACGCACTTTGTGCGTCACGACTCCATCTGACGACGTAGTAGTTGCCTTCGGTTTGGCTACCACTACCATGCCGGCGCACCAGTCTGTGGGCGCCTCGACTCGCCTGATGACACCTGTGTCTTCCATTCGCTGCAGCTCCTGTCGAACCGTCTCGAGCAGAGGAATCGACACCCGTCGCGGCGTCGACAACGCAAATGGGACCGCCCCCTCGCGTAACTGTATGTTGTAGTCGCCACGCATGCGACCCAACCCTACAAACAATTTCGGGTTGTCTTGTCTGATAACGTCGGCCGCTTCGACCGAGTCGACCGCCACACGTCGTACGAGATCGAGCATCTGGCAGACACGTCGCCTGAGAAGTGACCGTCGTTGGCCACTGATGACGTAAACGTCCTCATCGACTACTGAGCCGTCACGCGACAGCTTGCCGACGAACTTGCCCTGGGCTTTTAGAACCATGTCGTTCGCGCCCACCAGCGTCTTCGACGTCATCTCCAGAGACAGACTTCCTGCCCGTCGGTAGTCGGCAGCCGAAATCACAGTGACGTCTGCACCCGTGTCGAGCTTGAAGCACACGTCGACTCTTTGTTTCGTCTTCATCACCTCGAGGCTGATCGTTGATGACCACGGCTGATCACCTTTCGTCACCTCTCCAAGGAAGGAATACCCCTCCTCGTCGTCTCGGCTGACTGTATCGACGGCCTTTGATGACCTACATACAGTTGAAAAATGACCACTGCGGTGGCACCTGAAGCATGTGGCTTCTCTCGCCGGACAGACTGCTCTCTGATGAGACGACCGTCCACAGAACTCGCACTTGCGCGACGTCTTCGTGGTCGTGGCCTGCGTCTGACCTCCTTGAGGCCTGTTGGTCTTCTGTCTCGTGCCGCCGCCAACTTTCTTCTTTGACTTGACGAAGTCCACACTCGTCCTTGTTGAAGAGGAAGCAAAGTTGCGAAGCATCGCCTGCTCTCGCTTGGCCGCCTCATTCTGACGTGCCATGTCGATTGCTCGCTTCAGCGTAAGCTCAGCGTCTAGCTGAAGTTTCAGCGAGAGCGTCGTGTCTGTGATTCCCACGACAATCCTGTCTCTTATCAACTCGTCGTTCAATTGACCGTAATCGCAGAACTCGGCCAGGCAGAAGAGAGCCGTGATGAAGGCGTCCACCATCTCCCCCTCCTCCTGACATCTTCGGTTGAACTTAGCCCGCTCGAAAATCGTGTTCCGACGAACTATGAAGTGTGAATCAAACTTTGACTTCACCACCTCATACCGCTCCCTTTCTTCAGCTGTTAAGCCAAAGCCGGCCATAATATCATCGGCTTCATCGCCCATGGCGTAAACCAATGCGTTCACCTGCATGGCTTCACTCTTCTCATTCAGAGCAGAAGCCAGCCGAAACCGCTCAAAACGCCTGATCCACTTTGGCCACTCGTTGGGCTTTGTGAACACAAAGGAATCAGGCGGAGATACGTGGAATGACTGCGCCATCTCCAAAAGTTCAGTATGCAAAGCGACAAGTCATTGGCAGTAGCACATGTGAAGCAGCGTAGCAGCACTAGCGAAGCGTTAGTAGCGAAGCGGTAATGTTCAATCAATCAAAGTTCAGCGAAGCAGTGACAGCGAAGCTTTGACAGCGAAGCAGCAGCAGCTTAGCGTAACGTTCACTTACTCAGGCACGTACTGACGGTAAACTTCTGACATCATGTTGTGTTATACACTTGTAACAGTAATATATTATGAGAGAATGAGACAAACGCATATGTATGTCAAAATGGCTGTATTTTAGAAGACACGCGAGATCAGCAGTGATCTCACGAGACTAGTGAGAGGTAGGATGATCGAGACTAACGTCACAGTAACCATGCCTATGAACTTGTCTGTGTTATTCCTGTACTTGGTCTTTCTTCTCTGGTCTTGTTGTTGTTCCTTCATTTTCCTTATGGTCCAACGTGGGCACTCACACTGACATAGCGCCTTCATGATGTGCTCCTCATCCTTCTGTCTGTCCTCTGGCTCCTCTACGATGTTACTGCATCTGTCTAGCAATGTTTTGATGACATCCAGTTTCTGGTGTAGCGGATGGTGTGAACTACATTTCAGATACTGGTCGGTATGGGTCTTCTTCCGATACACTAGGAGTTTAACCGTTCCATTCTCTTTCCGTACCAGCAGTGTATCTAGGAACGGCAATGACCCCTCGCTCCCTTCTTCAAACGTGAACATGATGTTGCCTGTTGCATCAATGGTGTTGAGGTGATCTGTCAGTTGTTGTTGACACCCCTTCGTCACAATTTCCATTACGTCATCCACGTATCGCTTCTATAGACATAGTCTGGGCTGACATGTTACTCGAGCTGTCGCGATGGCATGTGGTTCCAGCCATTCCAAAATAGAGTAGCTATTATCGGTGACACCGGGCCTCCTATGACTGTGCCGAACTTCTGTTGGTATAAATTGTTTCACTGAAGCTAAAGCATGTTGTTGTTACAACAAACTTTATGAATAGAGATGAGGGGGACTACCGATTGAGTCATATGTGGGACATCCTGCTCGCCCCGCCATCTGGCGAGTAGACGAAGATCAGTTCGTGGTGGCGGTCGAAGTGAATTGAATTGATATAGTTGTGAATTAAGAAATTTGCTTATTGAACTATTCTTCAAACTTGATGAAGATTTTCACGAATGTAAATATTCAATGTTCGTAGTGGCTACGATCACTAAACATTACACGGAAATCATGTTTCAAAGCTAGGGCAATTTCGTCTGTAAAATTGGTAGGCCTACCTGGCTACAGACTCAACATTTTAATGGAAACATACTATTAAAAGCTATTGACGTTAGTCGAGTTTATTCTTGCAATAAAAAGTTCGGATGTCATGTGAATGTAATTGCAGCGTGATTGAAAGCTTCCCAAAGAAGTCGAGGAAAGATCTGTTAGCGTGAACTTACCGGACGAAGTGTAAAGTCCTAAGCTAATGACTAGATACCGCTATATATATATATATATATATATATATATATATATATATATATATATATATATATATATATATATATATATATATATAAAACCTTACCTTTGCATTTAGATTCGATTTGGTTATTTACCCAGTATTCCGCACAAACATAACAATGTAAACTGGCTTATATCCACCCATGAAGCAACGAAAGGCTTTTTTGTAACCATTACAGTATTACAGTATTTTGATATTAAACTCGTTCCCAGTGGCAGTGACTATTTAATTTACACCATCGCCAAATGTGCATATTACTAGTTTTGTTACAAGACGTAACAAATTGGCGACAAGGATAGGATGCTGATTAAATGTGAATCCTACAAGACTACTATGAGTGTGTCTGGTGGATGAATTGTTGAAAACAAAGTGACTTTCAAGCGGCTTGCTTTTCGGTTTCGACAGTCGAAAATGGGCGTAGAGGGTAGAAAGTCGTTCAGCTTTGGCAAGGTAATGAAGTATACCCATGGTACCGACTGGCAAGCGTACACGGAACAGTTTGACTTTTTCTTCCTTGCTAATGGAGTAACGGACGATCAAACCAAAAAGGCAATCCTTTTGTCGAATGTTTCAACGGAGACATATCAGCTGCGCAAAGACTTGCTGGTACCAATCACACCGAAAGACGCCGACGTAACGTATTCTGTGATAGTGGACCGATTGCAAAAACACACCAAGCCGAAGAAATCAGCATTTAGTGCTCGATACGAGTTTGACAATCGATCAAGATAAGTTGGTGAATCTGTCAGCGATTACGTCGCAACGCTGAAGCTTTTGACGAGCGAATGCAAATTCAGTGACATAACGCGAGCTGAACGGTATCTGGCATAAAAGATGGCAAGATGCTCAGATATTTTCTGAAAGAAAAACTCGATGACTTAACATTCGAGATTGCCGGGAGATGATGTCTTGCGACAGAGCAAGCTAACCGAGACGTCCAGCTCTTTCATGGTAAGGAAAGCAGTGTGCACAAATTGGACAGATGTCGTAAGCAGCATAGACAACAGAACAGTAAAACAATGCTAAGAAGCACCAATCTGCGACAGTGTAAACGTACAGACATCACATCAAAGTGCTACAGATGCAAAAGGATGTTCATTCATCAAGGAGAAAGGTTACCTATGTGGTAAGGTCGGTCATATTCGAAAGGCATGCCGACAGAAGGCTAACAAACAGCCACCGGCAACGTCGTTGAACGTCATGCAAGGCAGCGAAGAAGCCAAACAGCATGACTGGAGGGGACTGTACAAAGTCTAAGGGAAATAACCGGAAGCCAATATCGGTGACCATGGAAGTTGAAAAAGGAGACCTTTTGATGGAGCTAGATACGGGCTCCGCTGTCTCTGTCATAGGAGAGGCGAAATATCACGAACATTTGTGTCATGTGCCCTTAGCAATCACCACACTACAATTACACACGTATACGGCGGAAACAGTGAACCCATTGGGGGTGTTATCTGTGAGAGTCCGTTATGGAGAACAAGACAAGCATCTTCCGCTGTATGTGATCAAAGGAAATGGTCCTACAATGATTGGTCGGGAGTGGTTGTACTCCATCCGTTTGAACTGGCCTCTAATGCATCTAGAGACGCAGGTACCAGTCACAATCGCAGCACGACTGCAGTGATGGTGTCTTTTCCTGGAGGCGTTTGCAAATCAAATTGAGTAACGAGGTTCAAAACAGCACGCGAACTGTGATGGGTTGTCTAGGCTACCGTTGAAGCAGGTGCCAGACGACAAGCCTGATGAATTAGAGCTGTATCTTATGACCATAGTTGACACATTGCCAGTCACGGAGAGAGAGAGCTCAGAAGGGAAACACATCGAGACGCACTGCTTTCTCGTGTAGTACCACTGGTGGAGTCTGGTTGGGAAGGTGCAGAATCACAACCGAACACCGTACCTTACCTCAGTCGCAAGGACGAACTGACACTGCATCATGGGATTCTGATGTGGGGTAACAGAAAAGCGAAGCAGAGTGCTGGAGACTCTGTCTGCATGACGAACACGTGGGTACTGTCAAAATTAAGGGTCTCGCGCGAGGGTACGTTCGGTGGCCCCGAATGGATGAAGGCATCGAAGGCGTGACTAAGAGATGTGAAGGATGCCAAGGAGTAGCTAAGAACCCTAAACAAACTCCGCTGCACATATGGGAATACCCGGCGTATCTATATGGCAATGCCTGCATGTCGACTTTGCAGGACCATTTCAAGGCAAAATGTTCTTGGTCGTAGTGGACGCGCACACCAAATGGCCTGACATTTTTTAGATGCGGAATACAACTGCAGCGGAAACGGTAGCCACACTTCGATCATTATTTGCAAGGATGGGTCTGCCAGAGCAAGTAGCCTCAGTTCGTGTCTGCAGAATTCAAACACGTCACAGACATGACTGGTATTCGACACTTGACTGGCGCTCTTTAGCATCCGTCCACCAGCGGCTTAGCGGAGCGCATGGTTCCAAGCTTCAAGAACGTTGTCAAAGCACAGCGCCACATGCTACCACAGGATACTTCCCAGCACAACTGTTGTTTGGTAGAAATCTGAAGTCGAGGCTGGATCTTCTGAAGCAGAATGTTAAACGAGACGTCGATGGAAGACTACTTCGGAATGTGACTGGAACACTCACTGCTTTTCGGCGTGGGGAACAACTCTGCGTACGGAATTACCGTAGTGGACCGAAGTGGCTGCATGGCAAGGTACTGGAGCGAACTGGTCCAGTATATTGTACCAGGTTCTGGTGAACGGTACTACCCAACCAGCACGCCTTCGGTGGCGTTCTGAGCGGCTGGAAAGCGGCACCCGTCCGCACACGACAGCCGCCTGCCAACCGCTGTTGACCTAATGACAGGGTCCGTTAGTCATTTATCAATAGTCGGGCCTCCCTCGGCTGGAGCATGGTAGTAGTGACATTTGACACTACGGGTGTACCGCCATTACACCATTTTTAAACAAATTTCCAGACTGACAGTTAGAGGAAACAATAAAAGTAGAGCTCGGGGAAAATGGTGTGCTTTTAGTCATTCTGTTGTAAATCTTTGTACATTTCTAGATTATTCAAATACATTAATTTTGGCGTGACTTTATCAGTACACATTTGATTGTGTGGAAAATGTTTATTTATGCGTAAAACATTAAATAGAATGTGGTGCAGAATAACCTGATGCCATGATTGTGGCTGTCCTATAGGCTATGGATGAGGATGATATGATGAAGATGAGCGTGTCTCAGCAACAAATGCTGTCCCTGTACTGCGTGATCCTGTTTGTTAGTATGACAGGGTAAATGTGTGATGGGTGAAGTGCTTACACTAGGCGCCTTCTGTCAGTTTATGGCCCACACAATTTCTGCCATTTATGTCGCTTTATTTCAGGGCTATATAAAACAGTTCCAGGTTTCTCATCAGAACTTTAATAAACTGTAAATGAGGGGTGCGATTTATGGTAAATGTGTCTATGTTGATCCTGATGGCGGTACTAACAACTATCAATGCAACTCATTGTTAACAATTGACAACTTAAAAATCCTAAGATATCTACTGAATGTATTTCTTACAAGTAGGCACAATCCTTTGGTTTGGTGTGAAATATAATTTTCTTTTTTTGCGCAGAATTATTGCATGCATATTAATGTTGATCAAAGGGATAATTATACTTCAAAATAAAGTTTTGTGGAAGCTATTTTAAAATTCTTGTGCTGGTGAGAAACAGGGAATTTATTTTATAAAAGTAAAGTAAAATTATTTTATGTGACCTTATTGTGAGACAAAATATGTTTAATATTTTACACATTTTATAGATACTAAGAATAAGAAGAATAAGAATAAATTTATTATTATTTGCAACTTTTCAGTTGGATTGTACATACATTCACTATAAAATCCCCAAATCACACAAGTATCATACTGTTACAATACGACACAACATTATGTTACAATACTCATAAAACATATTGCACTCAACACAATAACACAACATTAACGATACTGTTAAGTAAATTACACAAAATCGCCCCGTGACGCAACTAATTCAGTATGAGGCGCTTTATATTAAAACGTGTACATTGCATTACTATCTTTCATTAAAAAATAAGATACCCTAAATACACTAAAATTAAATCATTTAGTTTAAATATTAAAATTGACTGTTGAGACATGCACTAAAATCATTAAGTGTTATGGCAGTGTAGTAAACACCATGGAATTAATGAGTTGTTGTAGCGATTTGTGTTCGCCATTGGGACGGGTAACTCATTTCGAATATTTGGTAGTAGCGTATTCAGTTTGTGGTCACTATGCTTCATTCTAGCGAAATACGTTTTACACAATTCATTGCGTCTATCATGCAGCGTTGGTAAGTTTACCATCTCCAGAATATCCTCGTACACCCACAACCAGGAAATATAGTTTTGAGACACCTGTTTTGAATTATCTCGATGTTGTCCGATACGTATTTAGGCAAGTTCGTGTGCCATACCGGGCAGGCATATTCAGCTACTGGTCTAATCACAGATACATATATTCTAACCAAGTCATTTTGGTTGATACCAGCACGTTTCAATTGATAGATCATATACACTCTCTTTCTTGGCTTTGAAACTATTAATTTTCATCTACATGTACATTCCAATTTAAATCCGATTATATAGTTACGCCGAGAACTTTTGCTTGAGTAACGCTCTCAATATCTATCTCATTTATATCAATATACGGTAGAGATTCTACAAATGTTCTATCTTTACCGAAACATATAATCATTTCTTTTGTCTTAATCATATTGATGTCATTATTACTAGACCACCGCTCAATAACGTTGGCAGAATCCTATATAACAGATATCATACTTTGATTGCATATTTCAAATATGGTGCAATCGTCAACATATTTAAACATAGGACAAGATGTTTGCGAATCATTGATGTGAACCACAAAGTGTTTTGGTCCTGACAAAGTTCCCTGGGGAACGCCCCCATTAGGGTAGCCTGGCTTTGACACCCCCAATAGGGCAACCTGGCTTTGACACCGCGTCGCTGATTTTTACTCTCTGTTCGCGGTCTAGTAGAAACGTTGCCATTCATCGGACCAGGTGTGGTGGTACTTCCATTGCAATCAGTTTATGTATTAGTATATCATGGTTAATTAGATCAAATGCTTTGCTGTAGTCGAGAAATAGCACTCTTACAAAGTTGCCCGTTACATCTGTGGTTTCGTACCATTAGTGAAGCATTCCAACAAGAGCGTCCGTGATACCAGTCAGTAACATACCTCCAAACTGCTTGTCGTCTATTTGTGGTTTAACATAAACATCGACCCACTTTAGCACTAGAGATTCAAAAACCTTAGCCAGAATTGGTGTAAGCGATATAGGTCTAATGTCATTTTCAACTGTCACTGGAGGGTGTTTCTTCGACAACGGAATAACGGTTGCTGATTTCCACAATTTTGGCAATACACCTTCCTTGAGCGAGCTGTTGAATATTGCAGAGAACGGTGCCGCAAGAAGGTGCGAACAGTTTTTCAAAGCCCATGGTGGTATATTGTCCGGACCCGTGGCTTTGTTCACTTTGACCTTACTAAGTGCCAACTCAGTGTCAGTCACGCTGATGGTGAATTCAGCTGGCAGTGGTTCCTTAATGTCAAAGATCGGGTGGGAAGTCTGCAATCTCGGTAAGTCTTCACTCACCGACACGAAGAACGCATTCGTGGAGTTGACTGAGCTGACTACATCTCCACCAGTAATTTTATTTGCCAGCCCCAGCATCTCGTAGCGACTGCCAGATGCGTTTCCCAAGAGTGACTTCAACTACACCTGTCGCGTGACGATGTTTCCTCAATTGATGCTATTTTAGATTTATAGAACTGGTAGCGTAATTTAGGTGCTGTGCGATTCACTACATTCCGGAGTTTATTGGCCCGTTCCGTGTCACCTGCCTTGCGAGCACGTTGTCTCTGTCTAATGAGGTGTAGGAATCCATCTGTGACCCACGGTTTGTCTGTGCTGTGACGTGACACAGTCTTGTACGGACAGCACGTATCCAGTAAATGGTCCATGGTTTCTTGGAAGAGATTAAACTGTTCCTCGACGTAGGCAATGTGTACATATACTCCCATCTGGTATGTGACAGAGCCGAAGTGAACAATGCTCGTTCGTTGTTACCCATGCGCTTGGTAACGGTGTACTGGACCATGCCCGTGCCAAGTGTTAGGAACCACGGTGGCACCAATAAGACCTTCTTGTGATCTGATGTTCCCAATTCATCAAGCACTGTCAGATAGCCGTACACAGGTGACATGTTAGACCACATTTATCCAAAATTGCACAATTACGCGTGGCTGTCTTAACAAGCTGCTCGTATCCATAATGTGTCCGTAAAAAACGTGTCCTTGAATTGGTTAAAATATCCACTGATAATGACACCACAATCTGGGTTACGTCGGAAAACTGTGCCCAGACTAGTTATCAGGTACTCTCGCATAGAGCCATTATCAGCACCAGGTGGGTGGTAGATGCACGCTAAAATAATGCACGAGTATTTTCTTGGTAGTTTCTTAGGCTTCATTTTAATCCATATCACTTCGTGTTCAGCATCTTCAATATCATGTAACCGGTCATACGCAATGGTCTCGGCCACATAACACGCCACTACTCCGCCTCCTTTATCCACGCGGTCCTTTTGTTCACAACTGAAGCCTGCCACACCGACAGATTCCGTTGACATGTAACTCTTGAACCAGGTTTCTGTGACACACACGCAGCCCACGTTGTTCGTGCGTGCTATTGCGAGCAATTCATCTGATTTCTCAATACTTAGTGACCGAGCGTTGAGACTGGTAAGCCCCACCGTGGATTGATCGCAAGCGTGACTAAATTGTCTGCATTCACACCTGTTGTTCTGTGTTGTGGTATGCTACGGCTATAGGTCGAATAATGAGAGCTCCGTATTCCGTACATGGCATGGCCGTGTTATTTCGGCCGCTTACCTAATCTCTTTTCGTATGATGTTTGCTTTTGTGGCCCTGTTGACCACATACAAAGCACGACACAGCATTCTCATGTTGACAAGTCTGGGTGACGTGATTTGTCTCACCACACTTGTTACACTGGCCAGCAATACTCACGCAGCCAGCAGTTGCACGGTCACCCGCATTAGAAGGGCGAATAGCGTGCGTAACTCGGTCCTGTTTCGGTGGTCGTTTCCCAGTCGCTCTCGGCGTATAGCGGCTCCCTTTTACCAACGGATGACCATATGGCGCGCTGCGTCGCTGTTTCGTCGACCTGTTACCAGTTGATTTCGACTCATTGCAGCTCTTCTGCGAACAGGATCCCCGCTGCGCTCCGCCTTCTCGATGGTTACGGAGTATTAGTGACAGGTTGCTCATCAGCTTGTTCATCCCGAAAGCACAAAGACTGATACCGTCACACTGGAATGCTGACGTGTCGCAGGATCCATCACGATTGCTTTGTACAATGAGATACCTTCAGTGAAGAAATTAAATAGTTGTACGTTAATATTCCAGATGCGGTCAAAAAGAATGAAGTGGCAACATTGCCACTGGCTACAACATCAGGAGAACATTCGAAAGTACTCCACGACTACTTCTGACGGGAAGGTGTTAGACAACACCGGATGAAAAATGCAGATGGGTGTAGCAGAAAAGAGTTTATGTACAATAATAATTAAGCAACCTTTTTATAAAATATTTGAGTTGTCATGTGCCGCACGAATAAATGGATACTAATTGCAACTTTGCTTTTTGATTTTCTTGTATTAATTAAATGATGTGTTTGTTATGCGCATTGGAGTTGTTTGCGTATTTAATTTTAGTTTATAATAATTGGATGGGATAATCGACACCCATTCTTTTTTTGAAGCAGATTACATTTGTTATGTTCCTAAATAATATATTACTATATTATTTTATTGTTTTAAACTTCCAAATTCCAGTTAATCCCAATAAATTGATGAATGTGTATCAAGTAATGTTCATTTTAACATTAAATTGACAATGCGTGATGATTACTATTGAAATGTTCAAGTTATAAGACCAATACACACAAGTGTATGTTTATTATTTGGTCTTATTACAGTCATTTGCTAAAGTTTAAGACCAGGCACGATTTTTAAGCATTTTACGGTATGGCATCATATTCCATTAGATAATGTCTGGATTGCATCATCCTATTTGGGCCATGAAGCAATACGCCTAGTCAATACTTCCAGGTCATTTGTCTGCTGCTGTCAGTATCGATTAGGTGTTTTTCAGTTTTGTCTTCATCCCTGAAATGGGCAAAAAATCGTCTTTGACAGAGGTTCTAAGAGCACAAATAGTGACTCTACATGGAGAAGGATATACGGAAAGAGACATTAGTGCTAAATTACGTTATTCCAAGACAGCCGTGCACAACGCCATCGTCAAATTCAAAACTGATGGCACTTTTCGTGACAGTAAAATGAGTGGTCGTCCACGGAAAACTACGCTCAGGGATGATCACGCAATGAGACGCATCGTGATGCGCTCGTCAATGAGCTCATGCAAGAAAATTCGGGCTGCTTTACGCTTAAGAGGGACGGAAATAAGTCTCAGTACTGTTTCGAGACGTCTCAGTAAGGAATTTGGGCTCAAGTCCCGCAAGCCGACCCGGAAGCCACGCCTGACACCTGTGATGAAAAAAAGAGACTGGACTTTGCCAGACGACATCGCCACTGGACTCTCGCGCAGTGGAAGAAAGTGTTGTTCTCAGATGAATCGACCATGCAACAGTGTATACCTCGCAAGAGGCACGTTAGGCGGCCAGTAGGTAAGCGATTTGATGAGAAATATACAGCAGCCACAATGAAACACCCGCCAAGTCAGATGATTTGGGGTGCCATGTCATGTTTTGGCCCTTCTGGTCTGTATTTTATTCCACCTAACACCACTATGAATGGACCTAGGTACGTGGAGTTGCTGAAGGAGAAGCTGAAACTGCATATGGACATCCACAAATGTACGATTTTTATGCAAGATGGCACTCCTTGTCACCGATCCAAGGTAGCCACTGATTTCTTCAAGAAGAACAAAATCTCCGTGCTGGAATGGCCTGGGAACAGCCCAGATCTAAATCCCATTGAGAACCTGTGGACTATAATGAAGGATAAGGTGGCAGACAAACAACCATCAAACGCTCAAAACTTGAAACAAGCTATCAAGGACGTTTGGGTCACCGAAACCACCCAGGAGTACTGCGAATCTCTGGTTTCTAGCATGCAATATTGCATCCAGGCGGTCATTGACGGCAAAGGAGGCCACACTAAATACTGAAAAATAGAGACACTGACACTTTTGGGCGACATAAAGTTTCATATTATGTTGTACTACGTTTATTTGGCGAAATAAACTGATAAAATATTATAGTTTTGTCAAATGTCTTCAAAAATCGTGCATGGTCTTAACCTTTTGCAAATGACTGTACTTGAAAACACACACAATACACGCATTTAGCAAAATTAGGCACAGTCGGCATATGAGCAGAGTATCGGCGTCCGACTATGAGCCGCCCTCAGCCCGAAGGCGAGCCGCCGGACAAAAATCCCTCGGCCCGTAAGCGGATGCCGACAGCGGGCCGATGACTTTGCCGCTCTCGGCCCGCTGTAGGTGTGCTATCTGGGTATATTGAGACGCCATATGTTGACCAAATGCGAGCTGGACCGCCTGGCAAGGGATGATCGGAGGTTGTAGAAGAGCAAGATTCCGATCACACATCAACAGGGTCAGATTACCAAACTGAGAGGACCAGCAAAGCCGCCCCAGCAGCACTGAATAAACCGAGTCAACCAACGGAACTAACTAAATCGCTTGAATAAGATTTGGTTGTTACACCTACTGTCGATGAATGTACTACAACTCCAAATATTCTGACTACTCGTTCAGGAAAGTTGTTAGGGCTCCCGTTAAACTGATGAATTATGTGTGCTAGAGACGGTCAAGCATTATGGACACTGAACAATAACTGGACTCACGTCTTACGTTCATGGTGGTCTATCCCCTAAATGGACTTACCGTGGACATTAGAATTGTCTCGTAATAGCTCGTGTAAGAAGTTCTGACATTTGGAAGGGGGGAAGTGTTAGGTACTGTGGGGTTTATCCAACACCGATCGGTAATAGATTGGGACTTGGGCCTGTGTGGCCAATCCCTGTGGCCGTTTCGGTCAGCGTCTGTCTGTTGTCGAGTGATTAAACTGATTCCCACGTTGTTCATCATCACCATCCTTTTGGCGGCCACAACCAACTTGCTGATTATTCTGCCGCTCTTTGGGGGTTGCGAGGAGGTAGAATTTTATTTTTCCAAGAGAAGAATATCTAGAGTGACAGACCTATGGAAAACATTCGATCAATACAAAAGTTTTAAATTAATAAAATAAACCCAAATAAAAACAAACGCAAATGAAATCAAATGTAAAACAATTAAATAAATAATGAAATTAAAATTAAAATCCATACCCCTATATCTAATCTAACTATGTAATATCTAGTTCTGTGGCACCCTTGCTTTGAAAGTGTCAAGGGTGCTGACAGCTACAGCTGTTTCAGGCAGATCGTTCCAGTCTTTGATGGTATTGGGGAGGAAAGAATGTTGTCTGTACTTGGTTCTGCACTGGATCTCGCAGAGCTGCTGTGAGTGCCCTCTTATTTGTCTGATCGGAGCAGGATGGAGTTTGGAGCGATCGACTACAGCTTGGTTTTTAAGGATTTTATGTAACATGGTCAATCTTGCCACCTTTCTGCGGTACTGGAGGGAAGGCCATTTGAGTCTGTTGATCATTGTGGTGACACTAGATGTCTTCTGGTACTGGTTGGCCACAAACCGAGCGGCTCTTCTCTGGACTGCCTCGATCTTGTCAATGTTACGGTGTGTATCAGGGTCCCAGACTGAGCAGGCATACTCCAGTATGGGACGAACGAAGGTCTTGTATGCTGTCTCCTTCAGCTGGGTGGCGCCGATCTTGATGTTGCGACGTAAGAAACCTAGGGTCTTATTGGCTTTAGCACAGATGTTGTCAATACGCTGGTCCCAGCAGATGTCTCGGGTGATGGTAACGCCGAGGTACTTGGCAGAGGTGACCGTTGCCGAGGTACGGCCATTGACCCAGATAGCACAACTACAGCGGGCCGACGGCGGGCCGAGGGATTTTTTGTCCGGCGGCTCGCCTGCGGGCCGAGGGCGGCTCCTAGTCGGACGCCGATACTCTGCCGATGGTTAGCCGCTGATATGCCGACTGTGCCTAATTTTGCTAAATATGTGTATTGTGTGTGTTTTCAAGTAATAAGACCAAATTATACACATACACTTATGTGTATTGGTCTTATAACTTGAACATTTCAATAGTAATCATCATGCATTGTAACTATAATGTTAAAATGAACATTACTTGATAAACATTCATCAATTTATTGAGATTACCTGGAATTTTGGAAGTTCAAAACAATAAAATAATATAGTAATATATTATTTAGGAACCTAAATGTAATCTGCTTCAAAATAGAATGGGTGTCGAGTATCCCATCCAATTATTATAAACTAAAATTAAATACGTACACAACTCCAGTGCGCATAACAAACACATACTTTAATACAAGAAAATCAAAAGGCAAAGTTGCAATTAGTGTCCATATTCATATAAAAAGGCTGCTTAATTATTAGTGTTCATAAACTCTTTTCTGCTACATCCAGCTGCATTTGTCATCCGGTGCTGTCTAACACCATTCCCGTCAGAGGCAGTCTTGGAGTACTTTCGAATTTTCTCCTGATGTTGTATATGTCAGTGGCAGTGTTGCCACTTCATTCCCTCTGACAGCATCTGGAATAATAACGTACAAATATTTAATTTCTTCAATGAAGGTACCACATTGTACAATGCATATAGTATCTATAAAATGTGTAAAATATTAAACATATATTTTGTCTCACAATAAGGTCACATAAAATAATTTTACTTGACTTTTATAAAAACTAAATTCCCGGTTTCTCATCAGCACAAACATTTTAAAATAGCTTCCACAAAACTTTATTTTGACATATAATTATCCTTTGATTATATATGCATGCAATAATTATGCGCAAAAAGATAAAACTGTATTTCACGCCAAACCAAAGGAATGTGCCTACTTGTAAGAAATACATTCAGAAGGCATCTTAAGACTTTGAAGGTGTTAATTGTTGACGATGAGTTGCATTGACAGTTGTTATAGTACCGTCATTAGGATCAAAATACACACATTTACCATAAATCGCACCCCTCATTTACATATTAATAAAGTTCTGATGAGAAACCTGGAATTGTTTTATATAGCCCTAAAATAAAGCGACATAAATGGCAGAAATTGTGTGGGCCATAAACTGACAGAAGACGTCTAGTGTAAGCACTTCATCTATCACACATTTACCCTGTCACACTAACAAACAGGAACACGCAGCACAGGGACAGCATTTGTGGTTGTTGAGATCCGTTCATCTTCATCATATCGTCGTCATCCATAGCCTATATAGGGCGGCCACAATCATGACATCAGGTTATTCTGCCCCACATTTTATTTAATGTTTTACGCATAAATAACAAGTTTCCACACAATCAAATGTGTGTTTATAAAGTCATGCCCTGATTAATGTATTTGAATAATCTAGAAATATACAAAGATTTACAACAGAATGTCTAAAAACGTACCTTTTTCCCCGGAGCTCTGCTTTTACTGTTCCCTCTAACTGTCAGTCTGGACTCTGTTCAAAAATGGCAGTACACCGTAGTGTCAAATGTCACTACCCCAGTGCTCCAGCCGAGGCAGACCCGACTGCTGATAAATGACTAACGGACTCTTACACGAGGTCAACGGCGGCTAGGGAGCGGTTGGCAGGCGGCTGTCGTGTGCCGACGAGTGCCGCTTCCCAGCCGCTCAAATCCGCCCTCGGGCCGAGGGTGGCGTGCTGGCTGGGGAGTAGGTATTGGCACTCCGCTATGGTCCTCTTGCGGGTGACAGGGAGAGTCATACATTTCCCTGGGTGGAAAGCCATGTCCCATCGTTGTTCCCAGCTTTCCAGTCGGTGGAGGTCGAGTTGTAGCTGGTATTGGTCGTGGTCAGTGGAGGAGAGGCGATAGACAACGGTGTCATCAACAAATAGGCGTGTCCGCAAAGTGAGTTATTCTGGGAGGTCATTGATGTAGGCCAGGCCGGATTAGAGCTGGGCCGACAACTGACCCCTGTGGTACAGCGCACACTGACGTAGCCTGGGGTAGCATCGTTAACCACTACTGCTCGACGTCGATTCATGAGGAAAGCCCCGAGCCACGTGTTGACTTTGCCTTGGCCTCCATAGTGGTGTAGCTTAATTATGTTGTAGGAGACTGTACGTTGTTAACCCGGTCGAAGGCTTTCGCAAAGTCCGTTATTATGATGTCGGCTTGGTGGCCTTGTTCCATGTTCTCGCTGAGTTCTTCAGTGAAGTCGAGTAATCGTGTTTCACAGGATCTTAATTTGCGGAAGCCGTGTTGTTCTGGCCTGAGGATTCCATTGCTTTCGAGGTGATTCATCAGAGCGCTGACGATGACATGTTCTAAGATCTTGCATGGAACGCTTGTGATTGTTGGTTGTTTCATTAGGTTTAGTCAGCATATTACTAGTTTTGTTACAAGTCGTAACACTTACAATGATCCAAAGTAAACTCGGTGCCTTGGAGGAGATGCATTTATTATGATCCAAAGTAAAACTCTCGTGAGGACAACAAACGGTGGCGCCATATGACGGAATCTGAATCAACGACAGACACTGGTGACGCGACACGGAGTTCCATGAACTAACTAAATCTTTCCTTTGGCTACGAGACTATTGCCATGACGTCATTCATAAACCTCAAAAATGGAGGCTGTACCTCGGATGCCGATGTTGGCATTTGAGCTGAAAACTAGCTCAGAACCTGTTGAATTTACTCCAATATTGAAATATGTAAGTAAGCGTTGTTTGACAATGAATCGACGCATATTGCTTGTGAATTTCCGTTAACGGTTAGTACAGCTTGTCTGTTTTGTGTCAAGTTGACAGCTCGATCGACTGTCGGTCAGTCAGTCGGTGTCACTGTCATTCGGGACTGAGTCACGCGCGTCCGAGTAGTCTCGGTAGACGACACTGGATAATTAATTTGGAAAATTAATCACAATAAATGAAATGACGATCAGACAAAGTACAGCTTAGAAAACGTGGCGATCTTTTATTTTCTGACTTAACCATGAAAACGACCAACTACGCCTACGCCTACGGCTACAACCACCAGACATCTCCTCACATATCTTACATACATAAACTTTCATAAACACACACTACGTCTACGTTACATAAACAACTCTCCTACTGAGTTACTCAAGTAAAACCGGCGGCGATTACCCGTATCTTCGCAGTTACCGTAAAATTAGGTTTTACTAAAACTAGTAAAAGGTGCATGACCACGCACGACCATGTAATATAATGTGTTGGTAAATAGTTTGGCCATTGAATCGATGGTATATACATACAGTAAAACCTGTGGCTTCTCTGAGCTCACTTTGGACATCAAAGCTGATTCTATTCCTCTTTGCTGCTGGAGTAAAGGAGCCACATAGCAGCTGCAACAAGCTAATGACGCCATGCGTGACTCGATTGCAATTTGATAGTCCAGCCTACAAGCGATGACCTTGATGCGATGATGTTTTATTTAGGGAAATTGTGATGCCCTTCACAGAAATTCCATACAGTGGCACTATCGTTTCTGTGTAGAGTCCCTGTTTAAAGGTAAGGATCAGTCTACAGTTAGTTTTCCAATTGATTGCCATGTTAGTGTTTTGTATGATTGTAAGAAAATGTGACCTACAAAAGTTCTTAAACTTCTCACCTGCTGTTATCATCATCTCATTGACATGCTGGTCGAGTTTAGTCAAAATTTTATATTTCTAGCTCTCGTAAAATGCCTGTATGTATGACACACCCGTCAATATTTATGAATGGATGCAGGCAGTACTCCGGCTAAACGGTCAAATACCCAACTGCTGCCAAATATCCTTCGGCTTAATAAAATCAGCTACAAATACACCATTTTACTTTCAACAGCTTCTACAATCACACCTGGAAATCTGACTACTCAAATCACTTATGTCAGAGAATGTGAATTTTGTAAAAACTAATTTCTCAAAAATACATTGCCCTTTTTTTTGTTTGTAACGAAACAGGAAGTCTAACTGGGGCATGACCCCATAAAGGTTTATACGGGGACTCCGTGTGCACATGTTCGCGACGCTTCGATGCAGTATCGATTTTATGGTAACCACGGAGCGACGGATAGTCACTGTCGGTGAAGTCAAGTTTTACTTGAGTTTGTTTTGTCAATTGTGATCATCATAAGAATGTAAGAGAATTGTTTATGTAACGTAGTCTGTTTATATGTATGTAAAATGTGTGAGGAGACGTCTGGCGGCTGTAGGTTGTCGTTTTCATGGTTAGATCAGAAAGTGAAAGATTGCCGAAAACGTTGCAAATGCTGACACAAAAAATGTATCTTTTAATTGTCAGTCAATCATTGGTCACGTTCTAACGGTTTGACGTTGACATGAATTAGACGAGGACACAGTTGTAAGAACACAACATTTAATGGCTACGCTACACAGCATTACACGGCGTGGTCAGCCTCACTTTCAAAGTGACCTTTCTGGGTGGGGTAATACTAAAACGATAGCCTGGCATTGGCAACTGCCAAGCCCAAGGGGTACAACTAAACGTTAAACTGGCAACTGCCAACATCCCCTTTTTCAACTTAGAAGTTAGCCTTTATACCACACTGGTATATGAGTGATATGGTAAGCATGTTGTGTGCTCAAACTCCCACTCAAAAGTGCGTAGGTACCTTTTCCGTTGTTCCGCAAGGTTTCCGCCACTTGTCAATGGTTCTGGAGCCAGCAATTTATCCATCAAGCACCAAGTTCTAACGGTTTGACGTTGATGTGAATTAGACGAGGACACAGTTGTAAGAACACAATATTTAATGGCTACACTACACAGCATTATACGGCGTGGTCAGCCTCACTTTCAAAGTGACCTTTCTGGGTGGGGTAATACTAAAATGATAACCTGGCATTGGCAACTGCCAAGGGGTACAACTAAACATTAAACTGACAACTGCCAACAATCATTGTCATACTTTTTGAGATCTCAGACCTGCTTGTCAAATTTACGTCTTTCACTCAACCACTGTCTGCACAGTTTTTGGCATTTGGTTGTTCTTCGGAATAATAATGGAAATATCAATATTTTTAGTAATCTAATCAATGTTAGTACAACTGAGGTTGCATTAAATGCCTTACACGATCATTATTTTATCAACATTTATAAGATTTTAATGCAGAAATTTGTTTAAAAAATCATTATTAATGTGAGTCAAGTTAATTGTATAAACAAATGCTCATGATGACAACAGATGAGACTGTTGTTGATGAGATAAAATTAGTACTAATTGCTATTGTGAATGAATGAATGAATGAATGAATGAAAGTTTATTCAACAACATAATATATGCACAGTATGGTTTGCTGCTGCTGCTGCTGCTGCTGCTGCTGCTGCTGCTGCTGCTGCTGCTGCTGCTGCTGCTGCTGCTGCTGCTGCTGCTGCTGCTGAAAGGACATAGCTGAAGTCATAGACTTATGTGTTGCTATGCCCTTCTCAAACTAAAAACAACTGAATAAATTACAAAATAATATTCACAACTCATGTACAAACTTGTTACCATAGAGCTTGTGTTACTAACACATGGGTTTAACTAAACATCTTCAACTAACAATTCACAAATATGTAGAAAGTAATGGCAACTTGAATGTTTTAAAACTGTGTTAAACTTAGAAGCTGAGTCAATTTATTTGCTAAATTGTTCCACTTTTTTATACCCTTGATGGTGAGTGACATTATAGCTGTCATGTATTTTTATGATGTCCATGCACTATTTCGGTAATTTCTATAATTTTCTTACCACTTTTTATTTTGCTATTATGTGGAAACAGAATTGCTTTTTTAGTTCTTTGTCTTCTTGCTATTGCACATGTATTTTCTTTGTAGTACATATCTGAGATATACCACGAGGACCCAGAAGCATATACGAAGGAATGCAATGAGTTTGACCAGTTGCGACAGGTGAGTGTAAAGTGATTGACAGAGAGACAGCAACCATCAATAGGAGATAAAGTTTTTATATAAATAAATGGTATGATAACAATACTTATGATTTTTACAAATTGCATTCTATTAGAATTCCTAATGAACTCAAATGATTGTATGCATAGTGTTGATTACATTTCCACTGAAGAAATAGGTAGACAAAAACTTTATGGAGACATTGATAAGCTTTCAGACAAATTTCAAGTGATATGCCTGGATCCCATAAGGGCAATTCCAGCATTATGGACGTGGCACCCTGCACACAAAATAGAGCATTTTATTTTCAATAGTGTATACAGATTTTAGATCACATTCTTTTGAATGATGGACTATGTTAACATGTCTTGTGTACAATATTGCAAATTTTTTAATATTGAGAAAAATTCATTAGTATTTTTTATTGGTTAATTAAAAACCATTATGGACATGGCATGCTTTGGAACCTGTTTTGACCCCCCCCCCAGTGAACCATAAATGCAAAACTCTGCTCTGTTATAGATGATAGATTTTTTTAATAATAATTTTTTGGAAGCTATCTCCAACAGTGTCCGTTATGGACGTGGCATCATGCAAATTGTTCAATGACACGTTGTGTTTATTCAGCCTATATTGGCTAAATAATGTTAATATATTATTAATTAGATGATACAGTTGATATTGTAAGTTTCATACAAACTCAGAAAACTAGTAATTGAAGTTTTAGTTAACAATTTAACACCAGCTAAGCATGGAAGCTTAGGAAAGTGTTATTAAATTATATGCATATCTTCATTAAATTATAACAAAATTATGAACAATACAAGTTTGAATGACATCAATATTTTCAAATTATCAATGAAAAATTAAAAAAACATGAATAATTTAAATGAATTCTTTGTCACATCATAGCCAGTAGACTGTTATAATATATCATTATAATATAGGGAAATGTATATTTCTCAGAAGTCATAGTTATTTTAGAACATTGACTTGTCAAGCAAAGGTTGCACTTGCAAGTGCATTACATGACATTTTGGTCTACTGACCGTACATCATCGTCATCAATGGATAATTTTACCCCAATGTTTGTCAAGGAAACAATATTACTAGCTAGTGGACATTGTCACCATCGCTAAGTCTGCCAGTACTTAGGTCATTCTGCATTGTCAATACATTTTTACCAAACATGCACACTACTATGAAGTTGCTTTGCCAAATGCAGATGTTCCTAGAAACAATAGAGGCTCCCATTCCTGATGTTGATGGCACTGTTAAATCATGAAATCATTGATGATGCTTGAAGCAACTGGTTTAAGAAACCTGCAGCCCACCACCCAGCCACTTGGTGTGGTGGCTGGTCCTAATGCCTGGTGTCACTCGACAATAGTTGTGTGGCAATTTGATTGCTTAGTGCAAATGATCAGTGGTGGATCCACCTAACACTTGATATATGCCTGTACATATGAATTGATATCTGTAACCCCCAATTAGTTGACTGTTTCAGTATGCCACCAATTCCATTAAAATGGCCCTTCCTATGCGAGGTGGCAAAAAAAAACCACAAAACATCAGAATTGTGTATGCAATAATGAGAGAAAATAGGCAATGTATCCATTTTTGAAATAACATGCTTGCCCATCTAACCAAATCTTTAGTTGGTTTACCCTTGACTGTTCTATCTAGGATTGTTGTCTTGTTATTAACTATGTTATTGGAAACAACAATGTCAGTGAAGGTGTTTGGATCTCTTCTCAACCATATTCTACATAAAAACATACAATTGTTTTTGATCCCAGTGTACAGGCTGCGCTTCATGTTTGACTTCAAAAGGGTAAATTTCTGTAACAAACAATTATTTAAACACAATAATTTAACATTATCACTGACTGTTAGTAATAATTATAATGTTTCCTGCTGTGTGTTGTAAATTTGGAAGCTCGTTGGATGATTATTGGCTATTCACTGGCGCAGTCTTTCTCACGGTGATGCTCTACAGACGTAAAAACTTGGGCATGTCTGGCCATGCATGGACTTTGACAATGTAACTTATTGGATGAAAAACAAACATCTCTTTGAAATGCAAAGGAACAACCTTAACTGGCGACAGGAGTTACAGTGTGGCAACAGAATTATGTTGAAACAGTATGTTTAGTAACTTCCTGGATTCCCAGGCACCATGAATGGGCCAGGGTGTCTCATTGTATTTACTTCAGAGAAAGGTTTGATTGGCAACCTTGTGGACCGGGGATCGCGGGCGTGGCGGCGGGGGGGGGGGGTCATTATGGAAATTGTTTTTGTCAGGTAGGCAGCCCTGCACTACTAGTAAAGTATATGTGTCATAACTTTATTTGAAATGTAAATGCTGAGATGGTTTTTTCACTAGTCAACTTTGAACACCAAGCTAATCTGTAGTCTAAATTTGTTTATCTTTCAAAGAGTGGTTGATCTTCTGTCCCCGATGAGCTGTCAAACTTTATGGAAATGACTCGCTGTGCTCAGGACCTTGTCAACGTATGATGATGTTAAATGGTGGCATAATGCGTTATTTATTTCATATAATATATAAATGTGTATTTTTCAGCACTTTATTACAATTATTCAATAAAATAAAACATCTTTTTATTTTAATAAAAGGCATATATTATAGTTAAATGCATTGTAAGGTTATCAAGTATTATTTGTATGTATACTTAGTTTACAATATCAGAAATTAGGTCATTTCTTGCAGACGGCAGTGCAGGTGTCCAAAGACTTTGTCGGCTGCAGCGTGCTCAAGAAGTACTACTGCCAGCTGCAGTTCCTCCACAGCAGGTTCCCTCTACTCACTGAGAGACCTGACGACGGCAGCTCAGACCTCATATTCACCTGGTCAGTACATCCTCGCCTCTCAGCTGACACTGCTGGTTGCATCAGTCTTGGTACTCCTTGGCAGATCGCCTTGTCAAAATGCTCAAGATTAGCTCAGTCAATAATATCACTTGCCGGGAAATTCTGGTGGTTTGGGAAGTAGATGTAATTATTTGAATACACAATACCGCTCAGTGTCTTATGTGTATGATTGAATGGATAATTAATTTATTGGGATTCCTGGAACTTGAGGGCTCCATTTTGGAGCTGCAGTGAAGGTCGGATGGGTATCCGCATTGTTCTCACGGGTGGTACGGCAAAGTCAGTTATAATTTTGTTTCAGCTAACTTCCATAAAATGAGATCTGCCAGTGGTAGTGTCCGTACTCACCACCACAGGCTTGCTTACTTCTCACTCAGCTGTACCAATGGTCACACTTCCATTTGAAAACACTGATGCTGACCAAACCATTTAAAAAAGATTGACGCAGACCAAAGAAAGATGGCGAATAGGCTGTACCAATACATCAAACATTCAGTTGTTGGCATGTGTTAATGCAGTACTGTTGGTAGTAGATTAAATTATTAATAGTTATCATCAATTGTACGTTGAACTATCAGTAATTATGATAGTTTGCAAAACAACTCGGCAGTGATACTTGTGTCACTGTTAATACATTTTCTAAATATATATTTCAACTTTAAGTGGTAATTCAACTTACTTACCAACCACCTAACACCAGCAGCTGTTAATCAGAGCACTGTCATTCATTGGTTTGCTGTTTTCGTTAAGTTGTCTTTCTTGTTGAATGCATGTGACTTGTCAGGGATGACGTGTACATGGGCCGCCCTATCAGTCACAGTCAGACGACATATGAGCAGGCCTGTATCCTCTACAACATAGGAGCCCTACACTCCATTCTTGGCGCACTCGATAATCGACAGACACCTGAGGTATTTAATGCTTTTCTGTGTTAATAATAAATAGAATTTAGATTAACTGTATTTTTTATTTTAAATAAAATCACACGGATAATGCTGTTGAAGATAATATTAATATTTTAAGGGTGTGTCATTTACGTGTCATTTTATAGGTGTCCTAATCAGCTGTGTGAGAATTGAAGGCAGATAGAGAACTATGTTTTTGGCAATAAATACTATTTAACTTTTAAAAATGGTGGTTTTAATCATGTTTTCTTAATTGTATTTGGGTATATAATAATAACATGAGACTGCTACTCGTGCTGTTGTTGCTGCAGGGTATGAAGGTGTCATGCACACACTTCCAGTGTGCCGCGTGGGCCTTTGAACACCTCCGAGACCACTTCGGGTCCGTCCTCAGTCCAGATATGTCGAGGGACATGCTTACATTCCAAGCACAGCTCATGTTGGTAAGCACTTTATTTGGGCCATCAAAACTCTGGTGGTGGTGTTCAGGCTTTTTATTGCAGGGTTTGTTGTAAATGCATGTAGACCACTATCGAAACTGTATTGGAGTGTTCCTACTGGCTTCTAACAAGAAACTAAGAGTACATCTTTGGGAAGTTTACTGGCTCATTGCTCAGTAAATTGTACTCATGTTGAATGTGGGCCAAGGCTTTTTTCAAGGGAATTCACTTATTTATTACTGGGTCTGTACTGTACTGTACAAGTTTAATGTTGTTGACAGGCCCAGGCTCAGGAGTGCATCCTTGAGAAATCGATGGCAGACAACAGGAAGAGCACGATCACAGCCAAAGTAGCAGAGCAGATAGTGGAATACTACCAGATGGCCCTCAAAGCCCTAGACTCGGCCAACGCTAGCAACATTCTCGGCAGCAGGCAACTCAAGGTTAGTCTGTTGTCAGGTTCCATGTACAGAATGAATCTTGTGGTCACCCTTTTTGTTATATCATAAAGAACACTTGTTTATTTATGAAATAATTATAATGTGTTGTTAGGAATAATGGACATTTATGGGATGGAATGCAGCCTAACAGGAAGACTGGTGAGAAGGCAGATGAGATGGGCAGGCCACTTGGCAAGGATGGATGCAGGCAGACTTGCAAAGAGAGCTGAGGCGGAACAACACCAAGGACGCAGGAGAAGGGGAAGGCCACAGCTGAGATGGGAGGACTGTATGAGGAGGAACATGAGACGAGGAAGTGAGGATGAAAGATGGAGAGAGGACACTGCCGACAGGAAGCAGTGGAGAGAACGAACAGGACGAGGGGTTCAACGATATACTACACCTGACCTCACCCCTGTACAGGGAACAGGGAGCACCCCTGTACAGGGAACAAGGAGGAAGAACAGGAGAGGGGTTCAACAATACTACACCTGACCTCACCCCTGTACAGGGAACAAGGAGGAAGAACAGGACGAGGGGTTCAACAATACTACACCTGACCTCACCCCTGTACAGGGAACAGGGAGCACACCTGTACAGGGAACAAGGAGGAAGAACAGGATGAGGGGTTCAACAATACTACACCTGACCTCACCCCTGTACAGGGAACAAGGAGGAAGAACAGGACGAGTGGTTCAACAATACTACACCTGACCTCACCCCTGTACAGGGAACAGGGAGGAAGAACAGGACGAGTGGTTCAACAATACTACACCTGACCTCACCACTGTACAGGGAACAAGGAGGAAGAACAGGACAAGTGGTTCAACAATACTACACCTGACCTCACCCCTGTACAGGGAACAGGGAGCACCCCTGTACAGCGAACAAGGAGGAAGAACAGGACGAGGGGTTCAACAATACTACACCTGACCTCACCCCTGTACAGGGAACAGGGAGCACCCCTGTACAGGGAACAAGGAGGAAGAACAGGACGAGTGGTTCAACAATACTACACCTGACCTCACCCCTGTACAGGGAACAGGGAGGAAGAACAGGACGAGTGGTTCAACAATACTACACCTGACCTCTCCCCTGTACAGGGAACAGGGAGCACCCCTGTACAGGGAACAAGGAGGAAGAACAGGACGAGTGGTTCAACAATACTACACCTGACCTCACCCCTGTACAGGGAACAGGGAGCACCCCTGTACAGGGAACAAGGAGGAAGAACAGGACGAGTGGTTCAACAATACTACTCCTGACCTCACCTCTGTACAGGGAACAAAGAGGAAGAACAGGACGAGTGGTTCAACAATACTATTCCTGACCTCACCCCTGTACAGGGAACAAAGAGGAAGAACAGGACGAGTGGTTCAACAATACTACTCCTGACCTCACCCCTGTACAGGGAACAAAGAGGAATAACAGGACGAGGGGTTCAACAATACTACACCTGACCTCACCCCTGTACAGGGAACAAGGAGGAAGAACAGGACGAGGGGTTCAACAATACTACACCTGACCTCACCCATGTACAGAGAACAAGGAGGAAGAACAGGACGAGGGGTTCAACAATACTACTCCTGACTTCACCCTTGTACAGGGAACAAGGAGGAAGAACAGGACGAGGGTTTCAACAATACTACTCCTGACCTCACCCCTGTACAGGGAACAAGGACGAAGAACAGGACGAGGGGTTCAACAATACTACACCTGACCTCACCCCTGTACAGGGAACAAGGAGGAAAAACAGGACGAGGGGTTCAACAATACTACACCTGACCTCACCCCTGTACAGGGAACAAGGAGGAAGAACAGGACGAGTGGTTCAACAATACTACACCTGACCTCACCCTTGTACAGGGAACAAGGAGGAAGAACAGGACGAGGGGTTCAACAATACTACTCCTGACCTCACCCCTGTACAGGGAACAAGGAGGAAGAACTGGACGAGGGGTTCAACAATACTACACCTGACCTCATCCCTGTACAGGGAACAAGGAGGAAGAACAGGACGAGGGGTTCAACAATACTACTCCTGAACCTCAGCCCTGTACAGGGAACAGGGAGGACAAACACATGTTGTATTTTTGTTATGTGTTGAATGGAAATTGTTTGACTGTGACACCATCTTCTTCATCGATCACTCTAGACGGGGACACCTGTCACCCTCACAGATGATGCTGCCTCCTCAGTGCCTCACTCTAGACGGGGACACCTGTCACCCTCACAAATGATGCTGTCCTCCTCTGTGCCTCACTCTAGGCGGGGATGCCTGTCACCCTCACAAATGATGCTGTCCTCCTCAGTGCCTCACTCTAGACGGGAACGCCTGTCACCCTCACAGATAATGCCGTCCAACTCAGTGCCTCACTCTATAAGGGAACGCTTGTCACCCTCACGGATGATGCCGTCCACCTCAATGCCTCAAGATTATCATAGATCTTCTCGTTCTGGGGGGTGTCGTCTGGCCATGCATGCTGCCTGTGGCCATCCTGTAATAGGTGATCGCTGGTCATCTGGCCGGTTTCACAGGAGCACATCTCGGACTGACCGATCTTCATTTTGTTGTAGAGATGTGCTTTCAATGTGTCGTGCTCTGTTCAGAGTCTGAACAGAATGACCTGGTCAGCTCTGCTGATATGGTAGTAGCTGTCAGTCATGTTGTGCTTGAGGTGTTGTTGATTGTGACACCAGTGTGTAATGTTGTTGTCAGGAGTGGAAGCGGCGTCTGGAGATGATGTCCAACTACCACTGCAGTGTCAAGTTCCTCTACCTGGGCAACCAGTCGGAGGAACAACAGAAGTGGGGGGAGAGACTCTCCTACCTGCAGGAGGCACACGCCAAGCTCACAGACTGCATCAAGATGGCCAAGGTACGTCTTGTCTGTCTCATAGGTCACAGCTGTCACCTCTCTCTCTGTCAGTCAGACCTCATGAGATGCAGTAACGTTGTGGTTGGAACATCAATCAAGAGAATTTGATTCCTCTTGTTGTCATTTCATATTTTGGGCAAGTTTGTTCATTGCACGTTGCTTTGGTTCACTCGGCTGTATCAATGAGGACTGCTGTATCAATGAGGACTGCTGTATAAATGAGGACTGCTGTATAAATGAGGACTGCTGTATAAATGAGGACTGCTGTATAAATGAGGACTGCTGTATAAATGAGGTCGGCTGTATAAATGAGGACTGCTGTATAAATGAGGACTGCTGTATAAATGAGGTCGGCTGTATCAATGAGGACTGCTGTATAAATGAGGTCGGCTGTATAAATGAGGACTGCTGTATAAATGAGGACTGCTGTATAAATGAGGTCGGCTGTATCAATGAGGACTGCTGTATAAATGAGGTCGGCTGTATAAATGAGGACTGCTGTATAAATGAGGACTGCTGTATAAATGAGGTCGGCTGTATCAATGAGGACTGCTGTATAAATGAGGACTGCTGTATAAATGAGGACTGCTGTATAAATGAGGACTGCTGTATAAATGAGGTCGGCTGTATAAATGAGGACTGCTGTATAAATGAGGACTGCTGTATAAATGAGGTCGGCTGTATCAATGAGGACTGCTGTATAAATGAGGTCGGCTGTATAAATGAGGTCGGCTGTATAAATGAGGACTGCTGTATAAATGAGGACTGCTGTATAAATGAGGTCGGCTGTATCAATGAGGACTGCTGTATAAATGAGGTCGGCTGTATAAATGAGGTCGGCTGTATAAATGAGGTCGGCTGTATAAATGAGGACTGCTGTATAAATGAGGACTGCTGTATAAATGAGGTCGGCGGTATAAATGAGGACTGCTGTATAAATGAGGGCTGCTGTATCAATGAGGACTGCTGTATCAATGAGGACTGCTGTATCAATGAGGAATGCTGTATAAATGAGGGCTGCTGTATCAATGAGGACTGCTGTATAAATTAGGTCAGCTGTATAAATGAGGACTGCTGTATAAATGAGGACTGCTGTATAAATTAGGACTGCTGTATAAATGAGGACTGCTGTATAAATGAGGACTGCTGTATAAATGAGGACGGCTGTATAAATGAGGTCGGCTGTATAAATGAGGTCGGCTGTATAAATGAGGACTGCTGTATAAATGAGGACTGCTATATAAATGAGAATGGCTGTATAAATGAGGTCTGCTGTATAAATGAGGACTGCTTATAAATGAGGTCGGCTGTATAAATGAGGACTGCTGTATAAATGAGGACTGCTGTATAAATGAGGACTGCTATATAAATGAGAATGGCTGTATAAATGAGGTCGGCTGTATAAATGAGGTCTGCTGTATAAATGAGGACTGATGTATAAATGAGGACTGCTGTATAAATGATGACTTCTGTATAAATGAGCAGATCTGCCTACCATTCCGGATTGTCCGAAATCATTCCGGAAACACACCTCAAATTACGGTATTACGGCGAGGGATGAAAATATTACGGATTCTTTCTTTATCACAATGATCGTCAATCACTTCCGTGCTCCTCAAATTTAGCTTCCACTATATTAAACAGGTGGCTGCATATATATGCAGCTTGTAGTTACATGGTTTTTCATTCGTTGCTTCTGGTCATAATCTGACCAATAGGAAACAGTGTTACGATAAATTCACATTTCCGCGCTCAAACAAAAAGAAGTCATGCGGCATGAAATGAAGGCGGAGATTGAAATGGCAGAACCACCAGCCAAGAAGAAATGGCACACCACCACCAGCCAAGAAGAAATGGCACAACACCACCAGCCAAGAAGAAATGGCACACCACCACCAGCCAAGAAGAAATGGCACCACACCACCAACCAAGAAGAAATGGCACAACACCACCAGCCAAGAAGAAATGGCACAACTCTACCAGCCAAGAAGAAATGGCACAACACCACCAGCCAAGAAGAAATGGCACAACACCACCAGCCAAGAAGAAATGACACAACACCACCAGCCAAGAAGAAATGGCACCTCACCACCAGCCAAGAAGAAATGGCACCACACCACCAGCCAAGAAGAAATGGCACAACACCACCAGCCAAGAAGAAATGGCACAACACCACCAGCCAAGAAGAAATGGCACAACACCACCAGCCAAGAAGAAATGGCACCACACCACCAGCCAAGAAGAAATGGCACAACACCACCAGCCAAGAAGAAATGGCACAACACCACCAGCCAAGAAGAAATGGCACCACACCACCAACCAAGAAGAAATGGCACCACACCACCAGCCAAGAAGAAATGGCACAACACCACCAGCCAAGAAGAAATGGCACAACACCACCAGCCAAGAAGAAATGGCACCACACCACCAACCAAGAAGAAATGGCACCACACCACCAGCCAAGAAGAAATGGCACAACTCTACCAGCCAAGAAGAAATGGCACAACACCACCAGCCAAGAAGAAATGGCACACCACCACCAGCCAAGAAGAAATGGCACAACACCACCAGCCAAGAAGAAATGGCACACCACCACCAGCCAAGAAGAAATGGCACCACACCACCAACCAAGAAGAAATGGCACAACACCACCAGCCAAGAAGAAATGGCACAACTCTACCAGCCAAGAAGAAATGGCACAACACCACCAGCCAAGAAGAAATGGCACAACACCACCAGCCAAGAAGAAATGGCACAACACCACCAGCCAAGAAGAAATGGCACACCACCACCAACCAAGAAGAAATGGCACACCACCACCAGCCAAGAAGAAATGGCACAACACGACCAGCCAAGAAGAAATGGCACAACACCACCAGCCAAGAAGAAATGGCACACCACCACCAACCAAGAAGAAATGGCACAACACCACCAGCCAAGAAGAAATGGCACACCACCACCAGCCAAGAAGAAATGGCACAACACCACCAGCCAAGAAGAAATGGCACACCGCCACCAGCCAAGAAGAAATGGCACAACACCGCCAGCCAAGAAGAAATGGCACAACACCACCAACCAAGAAGAAATGGCACACCACCACTAACCAAGAAGAAATGGCACAACACCACCAGCCAAGAAGAAATGGCACAACACCACCAGCCAAGAAGAAATGGCACACCACCACCAGCCAAGAAGAAATGGCACAACACCACCAGCCAAGAAGAAATGGCACAACACCACCAGCCAAGAAGAAATGGCACACCACCACCAGCCAAGAAGAAATGGCACAACACCACCAGCCAAGAAGAAATGGCACAACACCACCAGCCAAGAAGAAATGGCACAACACCACCAGCCAAGAAGAAATGGTACACCACCACCAACCAAGAAGAAATGGCACACCACCACCAACCAAGAAGAAATGGCACAACACCACCAGCCAAGAAGAAATGGCACAACACCACCAGCCAAGAAGAAATGGCACACCACCACCAGCCAAGAAGAAATGGCACAACACCACCAGCCAAGAAGAAATGGCACACCACCACCAGCCAAGAAGAAATGGTACCACACCACCAGTCAAGAAGAAATGGCACACCACCACCAACCAAGAAGAAATGGCACAACACCACCAGCCAAGAAGAAATGGCACACCACCACCAGCCAAGAAGAAATGGCACAACACCACCAGCCAAGAAGAAATGGCACACCACCACCAGCCAAGAAGAAATGGCACAACACCACCAGCCAAGAAGAAATGGCACACCACCACCAGCCAAGAAGAAATGGCACAACACCACCAGCCAAGAAGAAATGGCACACCACCACCAGCCAAGAAGAAATGGCACCACACCACCAGCCAAGAAGAAATGGCACACCACCACCAGCCAAGAAGAAATGGCACAACACCACCAGCCAAGAAGAAATGGCACACCACCACCAGCCAAGAAGAAATGGCACAACACCACCAGCCAAGAAGAAATGGCACAACACCACCAGCCAAGAAGAAATGGCACAACACCACCAGCCAAGAAGAAATGGCACACCACCACCAGCCAAGAAGAAATGGCACCACACCACCAGCCAAGAAGAAATGGCACACCACCACCAGCCAAGAAGAAATGGCACAACACCACCAGCCAAGAAGAAATGGCACAACACCACCAGCCAAGAAGAAATGGCACAACACCACCAGCCAAGAAGAAATGGCACCACACCACCAACCAAGAAGAAATGGTACACCACCACCAGCCAAGAAGAAATGGCACAACACCACCAGCCAAGAAGAAATGGCACACCACCACCAGCCAAGAAGAAATGACACAACACCACCAGCCAAGAAGAAATGGCACACCACCACCAGCCAAGAAGAAATGGCACCACACCACCAACCAAGAAGAAATGGTACACCACCACCAGCCAAGAAGAAATGGCACAACACCACCAGCCAAGAAGAAATGGCACACCACCACCAGCCAAGAAGAAATGGCACAACACCACCAGCCAAGAAGAAATGGCACCACACCACCAACCAAGAAGAAATGGTACACCACCACCAGCCAAGAAGAAATGGCACAACACCACCAGCCAAGAAGAAATGGTACACCACCACCAGCCAAGAAGAAATGGCACACCACCACCAGCCAAGAAGAAATGGCACACCACCACCAGCCAAGAAGAAATGGCACAACACCACCAGCCAAGAAGAAATGGCACACCACCACCAGCCAAGAAGAAATGGCACACCACCACCAGCCAAGAAGAAATGGCACAACACCACCAACCAAGAAGAAATGGCACACCACCACCAGCCAAGAAGAAATGGCACAACACCACCAGCCAAGAAGAAATGGCACCACACCACCAACCAAGAAGAAATGGCACAACACCACCAGCCAAGAAGAAATGGCACAACTCTACCAGCCAAGAAGAAATGGCACAACACCACCAGCCAAGAAGAAATGGCACAACACCACCAGCCAAGAAGAAATGGCACCACACCACCAACCAAGAAGAAATGGCACAACACCACCAGCCAAGAAGAAATGGCACAACTCTACCAGCCAAGAAGAAATGGCACAACACCACCAGCCAAGAAGAAATGGCACACCACCACCAGCCAAGAAGAAATGGCACACCACCACCAGCCAAGAAGAAATGGCACCACACCACCAACCAAGAAGAAATGGCACAACACCACCAGCCAAGAAGAAATGGCACAACTCTACCAGCCAAGAAGAAATGGCACAACACCACCAGCCAAGAAGAAATGGCACAACACCACCAGCCAAGAAGAAATGGCACAACACCACCAGCCAAGAAGAAATGGCACACCACCACCAACCAAGAAGAAATGGCACACCACCACCAGCCAAGAAGAAATGGCACAACACCACCAGCCAAGAAGAAATGGCACAACACCACCAGCCAAGAAGAAATGGCACAACACCACCAGCCAAGAAGAAATGGCACACCACCACCAGCCAAGAAGAAATGGCACAACACCACCAGCCAAGAAGAAATGGCACAACACCACCAGCCAAGAAGAAATGGCACAACACCACCAACCAAGAAGAAATGGCACAACACCACCAACCAAGAAGAAATGGCACAACACCACCAACCAAGAAGAAATGGCACAACACCACCAGCCAAGAAGAAACGTGTGCTGCAAAAGTTTATAATTGTGTGGACAGTGGACACAACTAGTCACGGCACTGATGTAGTATCTGGACCCTGGCATATTTACTTTTAAGAATATTGCGTCTTAGAGCACTTTTGAGGTGTAAAGCGCCCCGGTTTGCACCAACATACACCTCTATATCGCCCATTTTATGAGCGCGGTGCGGTAACGCACGACCGCAGTGGTGCAGACTAGCGCAAACCGGGTCGCTATTTGGGCTTCAAAAGTGCACTAAGACACAATATTTTTTTAATATAAATAGGCGTGGGATTATGATGAATGAGGGAACCACACAAGTGCCCTAGTCGCAACAGTATGTAGTGTAAAGTTCGACATGCATTCAACTTGCACCTGTTAATTCTAAACTTGGAATTTGGAGACTACCATGCATTGTGCACTCTGGTGATTGTGTGTTTCTCTCTACAGTGAAGCTTACAATGTAAATCTCTGAGTGGTATTTGTTTTTTGCTGTTTATTACATAATCTGGCAGTAATGTGGAATTTTGCTTGAGTCAGCATGATGTTTTTGAAAGATACATAAAATTAGAATTACAATGGTTAGTATTAAACAACACAAAATTATTGAGGTTCTTTCAGTTGCCTAAAGTTTGACTCGAAAAGACAGTAAAACAGTTCTAGTCATTGTAAATTATCTAGTCCAATAGCATATAGATGCATTTACATTAGAGTTACGCTTCTTCACGTTTGATTTCCACCAATGCTGGTTATGAACATCTACTTTACCTTGTTAACTGGACGCTTCAAAACACCTCACAGTTTATTAGAGACAAATATGTTTGGGTACAACTATCATCATAGTTACAGTATTAAAGTATTACTGACAGTGGTGTTCTTTTCCTGACAATATCTGACACGGTTCTGAACTATTACTGACAGCAGGCCTATATTCCTGAAAATCAGTGTAAATGGGAAGACGGATTACTGACAGGAATTTTTTGGAGTAGACGTGTGAATGAGGTCGGCTCTATAAATGAGGTCGGCTCTATAAATGAGGTCGGTTCTATAAATGAGGTCAGCTGCATTCATTCACACTTTTCCAATAGTGGGTAAGTGTGAATAAAGAGTCAGTTTAATGTGGCTGATAGCTTTGTGAGAGAAGTTGAGTTGGTGACTTCATGACATTAGAAAAGTAAAAAATTGCATATAGTCGCGCCTCGTTATAACGCGCCCCATTATAACAAGGATTCGGTTATAACGCGGTCGGTCGTGGACCCCGAATTTCTGCCGCCAGGGGGAAAATGGGCGCTATGACAAATTTATTAAAACAGTAATAACTGTCGATTGTTTTGTGTGAAGTTATCCCCGTCTTTGTCCACGACGTGTATATTTGAAAGACTAGTTGGCGGACAATAAATTTATTGTTGACTTACAACTGCAACGAATCAAGTGTGAAGCGCGTCACTACGTGGCCGTTGTTTATTCTGCACTGCTAATGCTATCAAAGGTATAAGTTTCTTTGACTATAATTATGGTCAATTTTAACTTTAGGAAGAGTAAATGTGTAGCGAAGTATTGTTTGTTTTGCGCCAACATCAAATGAATTGTTTCCAATCTGCTAGTCATGCTCATGGTTTCCCGGATCGTGAGTTCACATGGTTTCGGTGCCAGGCGGCTTTGTAAAGTGCAATTAAAATTCACAAATACGCCTTGCTTATAAAAATGGGTTAAATACGTTTTATTACAGCTTAGTAGGCAAGATCAGTAAGCTAAAATTGCGTAACAAATATTAGCTTTTCGCTGCGATGAACGCAATGCTACTGTCTGTACTGGTGTGCCAAAATATTAATTCGTTAACCGCATATGAATTGGTGAATCGTAATATTGTTCGGCACGGTAAATGTGCTTTCTAAATTGGTATTTTGATATTGATTAGAAGACGAAATTAAGCCAATTGTGAGCGTACTTATCGCTTTGAATCCTTAATCAACTCTAACACAGCGTTTGTTAAATCATTTGAGTATTCGGCTGCTGAATGCCAGGTCATTATTTGAGATATTACGGCAGCGGTACCATATTATCGTTCAGTTGACCGTGGCTTGTTGGTTCATTGTTTATTTAAAAACGGTGCACAATTCATGAATTTTATTTAGTTCAACATTCAGCAGTGTCCAACAGTGTATGACATTTAAACAGAATACACATTGACGTTGGCTGATAGTTTAATAAGCTTCATAAACTGCGTATAGACTGCGCGATGTGCACACTTTGGCTTCGATGCGACGATGGCGTTCTACGTGCAGCAGCTTTGTCGGTCGTCATCGTAGCGCCCCTGACGGCAGATGCAGGAACCCGCCACGTTTATAACGCGCCCCGTTTATAACGCGGATCCATTTCGTGGACCCCAACTACCACGTTATAACGAGGCGCAACTGTATAAGACACAACTTTGTTTGTTTTCTAGAATGATGACGATGACATTCAAGAAGCCCTCAGATTCACAATGGATGTCGTCGGGGGAAAGTATGTAATTTATGCTCTACTCTTTTCTGTCCATGAATGTTTTCCTATTTGTCTTATTGCAACATCACCCAGCATGCTGACATGTTGGATAATTAAACATTCAATTCATTTGTGGAGTGCTTGGGACATTCAAACAGTATTTTCTTCCTTAGACGATAATTTCTTTATATTAGTCAAGTCATAGATGTCTCTTTGACAGGTATCGGCAACCATAAAGGATGCTTGTCAAAGCTTTGGCCCTGCAAAATGTTGCTCAGTCCTGACCTACAGCAGACAAACACAAGACAATCTATGTGCTACTTGTAGATACAACTCTGCGAAGAAGGACAATGACTTCATCTATCATGAGAAAGTGCCAGAGTTAGCCAGCCTACCAGATGTCAAAGGTATGTTCAATAATGTATGTATTTGAATAGCTTCATTCCAAACCTGCACTCTCTACCTGCTGAAGTACACATTGACAACAAAAAAGTAAAGGTAAGTTCTTATATAGCGAAGTATCCAGTCCTCAGGACTGCTCAAAGTGCTTTACATTTTACTGCCTGGCAGACCTGTGAACACCATCTCGACATCTCTGGGAAGCATCCAGCCACGCTGCAATTAATGCGTGAAGACAATTTGTACACAAATATCCACCACTGTCTATACCCAGGTACTTATACAGTTGATTGTACTTGAGCAATGTAGAGTAAACGAACTTACCCAAGGTTCGACACGGCAGCACAGGATTCAAATCCAGGTTCTCTCAGTAGTTTAGTAAAAATATTACCATTTTTAATGTGTGCACACTGGAGTGTCTACAAGCAATGGAGTCATTTGGAGTGTCTACAAGCAATGGAGTCATTTGGAGTGTCTACAAGCAATGGAGTCATTTGGAGTGTCTCCAAGCAATGGAGTCATTTGGAGTGTCTACAAGCAATGGAGTCATTTGGAGTGTCTACAAGCAATGGAGTCATTTGGAGTGTCTACAAGCAATGGAGTCATTTGGAGTGTCTACAAGCAATGGAGTCATTTGGAGTGTCTCCAAGCAATGGAGTCATTTGGAGTGTCTACAAGCAATGGAGTCATTTGGAGTGTCTACAAGCAATGGAGTCATTTGGAGTGTCTACAAGCAATGGAGTCATTTGGAGTGTCTACAAGCAATGGAGTCATTTGGAGTGTCTCCAAGCAATGGAGTCATTTGGAGTGTCTACAAGCAATGGAGTCATTTGGAGTGTCTTCAAGCAATGGAGTCATTTGGAGTGTCTACAAGCAATGGAGTCATTTGGAGTGTCTACAAGCAATGGAGTCATTTGGAGTGTCTCCAAGCAATGGAGTCATTTGGAGTGTCTACAAGCAATGGAGTCATTTGGAGTGTCTACAAGCAATGGAGTCATTTGGAGTGTCTACAAGCAATGGAGTCATTTGCAATACACCCATAATGCATTTCTCTATCTCACACTAGATTTGTCATTTTTATTTTGTAACAGGAGCGTCTCTAGTGAAAGGCATCCCATTCAACACAGATGATCCTGAGGTGTCAGGGCCAGACATATTCCGCAAACTGGTGCCAATAGAGGCACATGAGGCATCATCTTTGTACAGGTACGCTGACTTATGTATTTTATTTATACACCAATCCTCTCCCTTTCACCAGTCATGTTTTGTATTATTTATGCATCCTTCCAGTTACCAGCAGGAGTCATGTATTTGTATTTTTTCTATGCCTATCCTATCACTAGTCAGCTATTTGAATTGTTTTTACACCATCCTATCAACAGTCATGTCTTTGTATCGTTTCTACACCATCCGATCACCAGTCATGTATTTGTTTTGTTTCTACACCCATCCTATCAGCAGTCATGTCTTTGTATTGTTTTTACACCTTCCGATCACCAGTCATGTATATGTATTGTTTCTACACCCATCCTGTCACCAGTCATGTATTTGTATTGTTTCTACACCCATCCTATCACCAGTCATGTCCTTGTATTGTTTCGACACCCATCCTATCACCAGTCATGTATTTGTATTGTTTCTACACCCATCCTGTCACCAGTCATGTATTTGTATTGTTTCTACACCCATCCTATCACCAGTCATGTCCTTGTATTGTTTCGACACCCATCCTATCACCAGTCATGTATTTGTATTGTTTCTACACCCATCCTATCACCAGTCATGTATTTGTATTGTTTCTACACCCATCCTGTCACCAGTCATGTCTTTGTATTGTTTTTTACACCTTCCGATCACCAGTCATATATATGTATTGTTTCTACACCCATCCTATCACCAGTCATGTATATGTATTGTTTCTACACCCATCCTACCACCAGTCATGTATTTGTATTGTTTCTACACCCATCCTATCACCAGGCATGTCTTTGTATTGTTTCTACACCCATCCTGTCACCAGTCATGTATTTGTATTGTTTCTACACCATCCTATCACCAGTCATGTATTTGTATTGTTTCTATACCCATCTTATCAATAGTCATGTATTTGTATTGTTTCTACACCCATCCTATCAACAGGCATGTCTTTGTATTGTTTCTACACCCATCCTGTCACCAGTCATGTATTTGTATTGTTTCTACAGCCATCCTATCACCAGTCATGTATTTGTATTGTTTCTATACCCATCTTATCACTAGTCATGTATTTGTATTGTTTCTACACCCATCCTATCACCAGTCATGTATTTGTATTGTTTCTACACCCATCCTATCACCAGTCATGTCCTTGTATTGTTTCTACACCCATCCTATCACCAGTCATGTATTTGTATTGTTTCTACACCCATCCTATCACCAGTCATGTATTTGTATTGTTTCTACACCCATCCTATCACCAGTCATGTATTTGTATTGTTTCTACACCCATCCTATCACCAGTCATGTCCTTGTATTGTTTCGACACCCATCCTATCACCAGTCATGTATTTGTATTGTTTCTACACCCATCCTATAAGCAGAATAGCCTGACAGGTGTGTTGGGCATGTGTCATTGTTGGTCGACAGCTTGACAAATGAACCTGTTGTTGTGTTGGCAGTGAAGAGAAGGCAAAGCTGCTCCGGCGGATTGGAGGCGCGATAGAGGAGAAAGACACACAACTGAAGTGAGTTGATACACTTCTTTTTCTTCATATTGTTATAACAGTGACAGATCATGTATTTCTATGAATTTGTATTGTTGTAAACAAATGTGCTTAGATCTAATGAGCAAACATTATTTGTCATCAACTAGTTTCTCACAATAAACATGTAAATTTCGTAAATGCATGGAAAATGCTTGTATGCTCCTGTGAGTTCTCTAATAGATTGCTTGCATCCATCAGGTATCGACACGTTGTAGTTTAGACGAAATGACCACCTGCTTGACATAATTATTTTAGTTTTTTTAATTCTCTACCTGTGCAAACCTTTGGTGCCATACCAAATACAACGAAACTACTATATATGAGTTATAAAAACATTAAAAATAGTTAGTGATCTACTAACCTAAAATTATTTTTCTGTGTAGAATACATGTGATCTGCTAAAATTATTTAAAATGGTGATTTAAAATATATTTTTCTATATAGAATACATATGATATACTAAAATTATTTCATAAAATTGGTGGATTAAAATACACTAATTTTCTATATAGAATACATGTGATGCATCAAACGAGCCTGTGAGTTGACCACTGGTTGCAGTCACTTCTTGGCGTCCTTGCAATTGGACGTTGCCCACCTGCGTCCAGATGATGGGGTGGACATCCTGCCTGATGCTCTCATGTCCAAGTGTGCTGCCCTCAGTGTGCGGCCGGAGGCGGTCACTGGCCTCGTCAAGTGTATGCGTTGTGAGTAGCGGTCACTCTGTCCAGTTGTTTGGATATCCTTCAACATCTGTCTAAACTCAGTATGGAATCTTGTTGTTAAGCCTGATGTTACTAGCAGCACCCTGAGCGTGGTCAACTATCTGACCACTGGACAGTGTGAATACTGAACAGTCTATTTAGTGTACACTGTGTGTAGAGAGACGTGTCCACTTACCGTCCAGTTTCACCGCTGGACATCCCTTACATTTGAGAGACCATTGGTATGACAATCTGACTACTCAATTGCCTGCTCATTGGACATTCCCATCATCAGACTGCCCTCTTATGCACTATTAAGAGTTTGACGATAATCCGCTGACCATTCTTACCGTTGACTGCCCAATAATTGGATGGTCTGATAATTGAACTGATAATTGAATTATCCACTCACTGGAGTTTCACCAGTAAGAACCCATCAGACAGTCTTGACCTATAAACTGCCCCCTCACTGGACGTTCTGACCTGTCCATTGTATTGTTTCAGCTCTGGCCAACGTTGTAACGGATGTGGAGGGGAACATCCGGGAGATTATGGATCGGTTGGGAGAGGAACAGAAAGAGGAAACAAAGTTTCAGGTAACACTCAATATGTAGTCAGGCCACACCCAGTCTACATCGCGGGAAAACTTAGGACAAATATTTTCATGTGGGAGTGTGTTTTCTAAATTCCTTTTCCATGCCATAGAAAATGATTGAATTTGGGTCATTGGCACAGAAATTAAGAAAGCTTGATAGGACAGAAACAAAATTGTGGTTATCATTATAGCTACAGTGTTTCAGAAAATTGTCATTATTCAACAAGATTTTTAACAAGATTGCCGTCCAGAGCTACAAACACCAGACGGCATACGGACAAGGAAGCCTTTGGCTTATTGAGTCCAACAATTTTTCACCTACGTATCACCCGCCCTCCCCAGATAGCTGTCAATTTGATTTTGGAACATTGCTAGCATTAACACAATCATCAAATAATTTGTTCCAGTCATTTATTGTCCTCTGAGATAATGAGTATTTTCTCATATTCAACCTACATTGTTTCTTGACTAATGCTGCATTGTGCCCTCAGGTTATACTTCCTTCTTTCAGTTTGAAGAAAATATTTCTATCAATATCTTTATAACCATTCAATATCTTAAAAACTTCTATTTGGTCTCCTCTTCATCTCCTGGTTTCTAATGTAATCAGCCCGCATTCTAATAGGCATCTTTCATAACTAAGATATTTTAGTTCAGGAATCAGCTTGGTTGCTCTTCGTTGTACTCTTTCTAACTTATTTATGTCCTCCTTACAATATGGCCTCCATTCTTGTATACAATACATATATTATATTCATAGCAATCGTTACAAGTTCTAAAAATTACTATAATTATTACATCATTGTAAAGCTGACAATAAATAACAGTTTGTGACTACTGCATAAGAATTCAATTCGTTTATAATTTAAAATCTGTATCATAATTTAATATAAATGTTATTTCATAAACTTGTTCTAGACATGAATCCCTTGGGCGCCACTTGTCGCATAGGGCATGCACAAAAGACCGCCCTGTCAGCCACCCTCCGTGCCCAGGATTTCTACCCAAACACATCTCGTTCTTTCTCCACCATTTGTCACCTTTTTTGGTCTTCATAATACCATTAAAGGAGGGGGATTTGTCCACTCATTTTTATTGTAAAAAAATGTATACATTAAAATGTATCTGTTCTGACCTACTTAACCACCCAGATTTTTGTATTAACCAAATGTAATTTTTGAATTGAACAGTTCAGTGTTTACAAAAATCGCTGAGCTCTCACTCAAATCCCCAAATACAAACTCGGATAATGTTTGGAGTGTGATGGCAAATTACGTGATGCACACATCTGTCTCATTAGTAATTGAACCTACTGCGACACCATCAAAAGTGATGCGCTGCCTAATACATCAACTGTTTCCTCCTGAAACACTTAAACTTCAACAACAACAACAACAAATGGTTCACTAAAACACATTTTGGCAGTCCGTGTGTTCAACAACAACAACAAATGGTTCACTAAAATACATTTTGGCAGTCGGTGTGTTCAGCAACAACAAATGGTTCACTAAAACACATTTTAGCAGTCGGTGTGTTCAGCAACAACAAATGGTTCACTAAAACACATTTTAGCAGTCGGTGTGTTCAGCAACAACAAATGGTTCACTAAAACACATTTTAGCAGTTCGTGTGTTCAGCAACAACAAATGGTTCACTAAAACACATGTTGGCAGTCCGTGTGTTCAACAACAACAACAAATGGTTCACTTAAACACATTTTGGGAGTCGGTGGTGTGTTCAACAACAACAATGGTTCACTAAAACACATTTGGCGGTCAGTGTGTTATAGTAGATGTAGTTTACACTGCAGAACATGATTTTACAATAAAAACACAGACAACCTCCGTTTGAAATGGCAGACCTGGAGAATTGACTGTTATCACACATTGCTGTTGCCAGGCCCAGTTTGGTAAGCGCGCATTCAACGTGACCCTGGCGGAGATCAAGAAGGAGTGTGATAAATACGAAGATGCTACAAAGAAGGGGGCCGAATCAAATGCAGAGCTACACAGAGCCATGGACACACACATCACTAACCTGAAGATGCTCTCTCTGCCGCCGGAAGAACTCGCCAAGGCTCTACCCGCTGTCTCTTCCTCCGGCAGTAAGTGTCACTTCCCATCTCTCAGTTTCTCGCATTTATGATGACGTGTCTACTAATGATATTGTCCCTGTGTGGTAGGCGGGCATGACCAACAACACCGGTTTACAGTTTAGTTTTTTGGTTCTGGGTGTTCTGGTTGTTCTAGAGCAACTAGAACAACCCATAGAGAGAGTTTATAGTGAATGTTAACTTGAAAGTGCTGAGGACGACATGACGGTGAAAGAGAGACTGTTTATACAATGGGTGTTAACTTTTAGGTGCTGAAGATGATCTGACAGTGAAAGAGAGACCATTTATACATTGGGTGTTAACTTGTAGGTGCTGAAGACGATCTGACAGTGAAAGAGAGACCGTTTATACAATGGGTGTTAACTTGTAGGTGCTGAAGACGATCTGACAGTGAAAGAGAGACCGTTTATACAATGGGTGTTAACTTGTAGGTGCTGAAGACGATCTGACAGTGAAAGAGAGAATGTTTATACAATGGGTGTTAACTTGTAGGTGCTGAAGACGATCTGACAGTGAAAGAGAGACTATTTATACAATGGGTGTTAACTTGTAGGTGCTGAAGACGATCTGACAGTGAAAGAGAGACTGTTTATACAATGGGTGTTAAGTTGTAGGTGCTGAAGACGATCTGACAGTGAAAGAGAGACTGTTTATACAATGGGTGTTAACTTGTAGGTGCTGAAGACGATCTGACAGTGAAAGAGAGACTGTTTATACAATGGGTGTTAACTTGTAGGTGCTGAGGACGACCTGACAGTGAAAGAGAGACTGTTTATACAATGAGTGTTAAGTTGTAGGTGCTGAAGACGATCTGACAGTGAAAGAGAGAATGTTTATACAATGGGTGTTAACTTGTAGGTGCTGAAGACGATCTGACAGTGAAAGAGAGACTATTTATACAATGGGTGTTAACTTGTAGGTGCTGAAGACGATCTGACAGTGAAAGAGAGACTGTTTATACAATGGGTGTTAACTTGTAGGTGCTGAAGACGATCTGACAGTGAAAGAGAGACTGTTTATACAATGGGTGTTAAGTTGTAGGTGCTGAAGACGATCTGACAGTGAAAGAGAGACTGTTTATACAATGGGTGTTAACTTGTAGGTGCTGAAGACGATCTGACAGTGAAAGAGAGACTGTTTATACAATGGGTGTTAACTTGTAGGTGCTGAGGACGACCTGACAGTGAAAGAGAGACTGTTTATACAATGGGTGTTAACTTGTAGGTGCTGAGGACAACAACCTGACAGTGACAGAGACTGTTTATACAATCGGTGTTAACGTGTAAGTGCTGAAGACGACCTGACAGTGAAAGAGAGACTGTTTATACAATGGGTGTTAACTTGTAGGTGCTGAAGACGATCTGACAGTGAAAGAGAGACCGTTTATATAATGGGTGTTAACTTGTAGGTACTGAAGACGACCTGACAGTGAAGGAGATGGAGCGACTCTTCATGAAAGTGGACGAGATGAAGAATCAGAGACACATGTTCGGTGAACAGTTCCGAGAACAGGTCCACACAGATGACATCACGAACGCCCTGGTGACAAGAGAGGAAGTTAACCAAGAGGTCAGTGTGTGTAAACGATTTGCACAGTGTAGCACTTTATTATATCTTAAATGAAAATGTATATATATATAATGATAAATAAAAAATAATAACAAAACTACCGATAGTAAAAATGCAGAGCCCACGCTAGGGTTTATGGAAAGGGGTAATGTACACCCTGCTGTTGAAAACAAGGGGTAAAAAATGAAATCAGTGGGTAATTTGTTCAGGTTTTCGACTGCCGTTGGGAGATGGTATGTGAGAGTGTCCGTCTGTACGTGTGAATGCGTGTATGTTTTTAGTCAGAACAATGATAGTCTGTGATTGTTTTAAACACACAGACAATGTTGTCTTCCAATAAAGTTCCGTAAACAGCTGGCATGAGTAGTTCTCGGATGATGAATGATAAGAAGAATTGTACATTTAGCAGATCGTCTGCACGTGTCAGACAGATATGAGATTTTCTTCAGATATCAAATGATCTTTTATATAATTAAGGCCAGACATGGCAGATGGATAGGATTATTTTATAATTTATGCAAATAGTCCAATTTATTCTACCCAAATGATTGAATTGCGAGGTGTGTCATACAAGTAAACTCTATTGATAGCAAACATAAAAGGTATCGTAATCTGGCAGAAAACCATTTTTTTTTTTTTTTTTTTAAACACCATTTTGCCTGGGGTGTCTGGTCTTAAGATTGTCATGAAAAATATGCAAAAGATAACCAATTTATTTTAATATTATTTATTTAGAAGTTCCAGCTGCTGCCCTGCAAATATCCATGCTCTGTTAATGAGTGTCCAATATGTTTAACTTTCTACACAACTTGCCCTGTGGCTGAGAATGTGCATGTTCTGTGGGTGTCCAACACATTATTTACACAGCTAAACGATATTCTTATCTTGTTTCTTGTTTACAATGCAATCATTCCACATAGAAAAACATAGTTTTAAAATATCTTATGCGCCTTTGTTGTTAAAATATTGCCGCGGTTTGCATCCGCTGTGAGCGATAATACAAGCCGATGGCATTCTCAGACAACGTCGAAGACGTTCACTATTGATGCAGTCCGCGGCGCCAGTTAGACTGCAAGCATGCACGCATATAATGATACGTATTATTATTTGCAAGTCCACACATTGTCGAGAAGTTAAAATAAATAAGTTTTTTTAATTTAAAAGGCAAACCCAGTTATCATTTTCTTGCTGACCTATATTATAAACTCGGCACAAAAATAACCACGTAGTCCTAGGACCTAGTCCTAGTCATAGAACTTCCAAACTTCTTTACAACATGTCAACAATGTCTATGACACATGTATATAATTATACATATCACGTGTAAAATACACTTACTATCTTATAACGTTCACTATTTACAAAAATGTAAGATGTGTTTGTGTTACGACGACGTTTTGCGATTGCTACAACGATGTAAGACTAGTCCATGACTTTTACCAAACTCCCTGGACAAGGCTCGTGACGTGCGTCTGGTTCACGGGGAGAGCGCTCTCACAGGGATTGGTATTACCAATCAGATCACTAGTCAAACATATCAGTTTCCAGACCAGTGTTCACAAAACTTCACCTGCTATCATAATTTTTGTTGACGCAGTTTTCTGGCGTGGCGAACCCCGACTGCGTGCACCAGCCCAGGGCAGGTTAAAAACATGTCACTGCCGATACGTAGGTACATACAATGGTGTCCAAAATAATGCGTGAAATGCCAAAAATCATATATAAATACTAAATGTATGGTTGCTATGGGCACTGTATTTTCTCATAGCTAAAGTTTTAAACCTATTTTTAGTCCTTTGGCCGAAGGTCCAAGGGACTATTGCCATCACTCTGCGTCCGCCGTTAGCTGCCGTATCTCAGAAACCGTTCATCAACTTTTTCTCTAATTTTGCATAGACATATCTTAGGGCACTGCCACTATGCACGAGAAATCTGTATTTGATTGAATCATTCTAAGGGCTCCCTAGGGCCTCCAAGGACCCCAAAACTTGTAAAAATTTAACATTTTGTCTTTTTTTTTTAAACTGTTCAGCAACTTTTTCTCTAATTTTGCATATACATTTCATGTGGTAGTGTCACTGTACACAAGAAATATGTATTTCATTGAATCATTCTAAGGGCACCTAATGACACCCCCAAAAAGGACCCCAAAACTGGTAAATTTTCACATTTTGCCTATTTTTTCAAAAACTCTTAAGTTACTTTTTCTCAAATTTTGCAGACATTTCATATGGTAGTGCCACTATACACAAGAAATCTGTATTTGATTCAATCATTCTTAGCAGTAGCTCTAGAATGCTTCCAGTCCTTTTGTTCAACTAATTCCTTTTCCCACAACATCTGTCACACCTCACCTTGGCTGGCTGGTTAATGTGTAACTAATCTGTAATTGCTCACTGCAGAGGCTTGGGTCACTGTGGCTGGTAGTAGGAAGTATGACTAATCTGTAATTGGTCATGGGCAGAGGCAAACACAGAGCCTTGTACCAGAAACAGAACACTATTCCCCTTCCCAAAACATCTGTCACATGTGGAGTCTGTGTCTTGTATGGATATATATTTTATGCAGTTGTTTTATATAAGCAGAAAGTTAATTGAAATTAGTTATTCTTAGGCCACAGAAAAGTAATTCCCAGTTTCTCATCGATGCATGTATTTAAAAATATGTGCCACAACATTTTATTTTCTATTATAATTATTCCTCTAAATGCAAGATGTGGTGCAATAAGTGAACAGTAAACCTGTAAACATATTACTTCCTTCATAACCCTTAATGATCTGTAACTATGATTCACCAAAAAACATTTGATTACCTACAGGGTTGTTTGATTTATGCCGGGCAGAAACTGTTTCTGCCCGGTAGAAACAGCAACAATAGGAAATACATGCCATTGATAGGCAAACGTGTTCTTTTTATAGAAAATGTCAGTTTCTTTCTGTACCTGTCTACATATGATAACCATTTGTCCGCCGTGCTCACAATAAAAATCACTAGAATGATAAAAGGAAGATCACTGCCACTTAACTTGTGGATTATTATTATTATAAAACTGCTCTGCTACTGCTTCCTGGACAGTAAGCTGCAACTGTCTTTGAGTTTGTTTACATTTTGACAAACTACTATTATATAGCACTAATTTTTGAATGAATCACATTTTGAGAATGCATGTCATCGTTTGCAGTGTAACTTTTGTATGCTTCATTTTCTGCTGCTACAAGTTGCATTCATCTGAAAGATTATTCAATTACCTATCCAATGATAATACATATGTTGTGGTGTTGAAAATATACAGAATTGGTATATTGTACACGAGGGTTGTGATAGGAAACTATTGGACATTGCGACAGTCCAGAAAGACAGCATGAGATGTGTCACTCAATATATGAAGTGTGACTTTCAGATACTTCATTTTGTAGTGTTATGGAATATGATGGGCCTCTCCATTAGCTCCCTATATTTTATCTACCGTGTAATTATTGCATCATACTAATGATAATTTGATTTACATTCTAATCACACTCAAACACATGTTAGAAAATTAAAACAAGTTATTTACATTGTTGACATTATTATGTAGTATTAGTTTTGTTAGATCTATTAGCACTGTTATATGTGTTGTCTGTAAATGGTAGCATTAACTATGACTACCACAGGTAGCATTAACTGTGACTACTACTACCGGTACTAGACCACAATCACTATGTATTCATAGAGACATAGGGAGGCCTGTACGATAGCGATCTCTCAGGTCTTGGTGCAGGCCTACCTGGATCATCCAAACCTCAAGAACAGACTGTTTCTTTTACTATGTATGTATGATGATCTAAAAAAATAAACTTCACTTCACTTAAGGGCTCCCTAGGGCCTCCAAGGACCCCAAAACTGGTAAAAATGTAACATTTGGTCAATTTTTTCAAAAACTGTTCAGCAACTTTTTTATATATTTTGTATAGATGTTTCTTAGGGTGCTGCCACTATATACAATAAATATGTATTTGATTGAATCATTCTAAGGGCACCTAAGGGGCCCCAAAGTGCAAAAGTTTTACATTAACTAGTGATGTGGTTTTGAGAAGGGCCCTTGAGACCACCCCCAACAGTAGATGTTGTGTATTGTGCCACAAAGTCAACAGCTGTGACTAATCTCTACAGCCTAGTTCATTGAGACCTTGACTAATCTTTAATTGGTCACAGCACCCAGGCAGAGTAGACACACTTGACCCCTGTTAGACTGAACAGTTCCCTAACACTTTTAAACTGTATCTTCAAAACTATTGATTTTCTATAATTGCAAGTTGTGTTTATTTTGATGTTCATTAAATTATTATAAAATGGTGTGACTGTGGTGTCTATTGGTTAAAGATGTATTGTCTGTAGAATCCTGTAGGTGACAAACATAGAAAATTAATATTCTGGACAACTATAGAGTGAAATATCCTACACTTTATTGATATCAAATGCATTCTACTGTTCTGTTTACGCTTGCCATGCCTTGTATAGACATGGTACTGTGTAAATCAATTGTATCAATATAGACTAATAATTACAGATTCACAATATAGTTGACACCTGAAACAACCAAATGTCAACCATTAGAAGAGTTGACATAGTTCCGCTATACACAAGCAAGAAATCTGTATTTGATTGAATCATTCTAGTGTCATCAGCATATAGTAGAACATACATTTTCTAAATCATCATCACTAGGGTTGTTGTAAATTTAACCAGCTGCCATGTCAAGTCCGTTATAATTGTGACTAACAGTGTTCAAAATGATTCAGGTAAATAGCAAATAACAAAGGACACAAGTTTTCTCCTTGCCATACCACTACACATGAGAAGAAGGCTGACACAGCCTAGCCCTGATTTATACATGATTTAGCATTTTTGTACATGTTGTATACAACTTTCAACACAATACCATTAATACCGCATGAAATTATCTTAGACCACAGGGAGGACCAGTCTACTAAATCAAATGCTTTCTTATAATCGATGAAGGCACAATAAAGCCTTTTGCGTCGAGACAAATACAATTCAACCAATACCCCTATTTGAACACTGCCTGTTCTTCACCTATTACATTCGCTTTGTTTAGGTATGTGGTCAGTCTGGTGTTCTGAACAATCACTAAGGATTAATGAATACCTGTGCAGAATGTCACCCACTTGGCAGGTTTAATTGATCTATTCAGCAATGATGACACTGCTTCAGCCTCACTCTGGACACTGTCACTCACAGTGTTGTGTATAGTCTTAGTTGGTGCATTGAGCTAATCTACTTGACCATGAATCAGTGGTGGCTCTGGTTGTGTATTACACCCAGCTGTGGAGCTAAGATTCTCTGCCTGCTATTGTTTGATGGAAACTGTGACTAATGTGTAATTGGTCACTGGCAGTAGCTTGTGTCAACAGACAGCATTAAGCCACTAAACCCCTGTTAAACTGGACAGTTGCCTGTAGGTTTTAAACTGTGCAAACAGTGAGTCTACCTTTTGCTCTCAGATAATCTGTCCTCTTAGTTTTACACATGAAGACATAATCTGGCATGACTTGATAAGTCTTTGTAGCAGCACATTTGTACTTCCAGTGTATCATTGCAACATAACATACATATTACATACTGTGTGCCACATTTGAATGTTGTGCATGTAATATTTCCATGCAATCCATTTGCATATATAATGTAAAACTTCAACAGCCGTTTTCTTCATTTTCACTTTTTGACCCCTACCATGTTCAATGCTCCATAACTTTGCCAATTTTTGTGGCAGTCATAATTTTTGAAACCGCGTAAAGCACCCTACCAAACCTTTACAAGGATGTAAGAAAACAATGTTACAATTTTTCCGACTTATCACTCATTTGGTCAGCCGGGGTCACATATAGACATATTAGTCCAAAGGACTTCAGGGCCACTTGGCCCATTTTTATCAAAATGTCACCTTTAAAAAAGTTTGCTTCGTTTTTTGCAATAAATAAAAAAACTCCTGAAGATACTCCAACAAATGAGGTACCATTTTAAAGCTTGTAATCCAGGTAATCCAAAAGGTCAAATTTTGCACCATAATACCTGTGGCAGGTGACATTTTTATGTTTTTTGAAATAGCCATACCATTGCTGTGTTGCGTGTAGGAGTTCTTCAATGTACAGTTGAAGAAGCATGACAAGCAAGTGGCTCTGATAGAGCAGAACCTCACAGCTCAGAAGAACATCCTACAAGCCCTGACTGAGACCAACGCCAAGTACGCGCCAGTCAAGAAACAACTCGCAGACGCCATGCATAGGTAACACTCTCGAATACACTCTGAATGCGAATCAACTGAATTTTCAGAGCCGCATAATTTTTGAAATATACATTAACAATTGCTTTTGTCTGATTTAAAAAAAAAATTAATGTGTACTTGTAGTAGTACAATGTTTGGAAGATCAGAATCTCATAAAGGGGACAAGGGTTCAAATCCTTTTGATCCCATTGTTAAGCCCAGGTAATAGGGACTACCTGGCTGTTGACAGTGGTGGGCATGTGTGATTGTGGATGAATAGCCATTGTGCATTAATTACCACTTGATGGAATGTTTTCCGGAAAACTGGAACTGGTGTTGGAATGATTGCCAGGATGAAGTGTAAAGTTGTTTGAACGGCCCAGACGACCGAATATCATGATTATGCTAAGTACTTACCTCAAGACTTATGACTGCAAACAGTCCTGTTTAGGATAGATGGCGTCCACAACAGGTTTTTTATTTCCCTGTGTGGGACTTTTAACTTTCGTGACCTAGATACCACATAACAGACCAGCAGCTTCAGACGTCTCTTCTGAAAGACAGGCACAATAAGTTTTGAAACACCAGCGGGTGGAAAAAACCATCATCCCCTCAATTGACAGTCAGATGCTTTAAATACTGTTCCACACTAATGGTTGCATCCTTGCTCATGTAACATTGACGTTACACACGTGATGGTGTCATTTGACATGTTTACAGACGTGACAAGGTGATCCAGGGTCTGATGTTGTTGTTTGACGTGTTTACAGACGTGACAGGGTATCCAGGGTCTGATGTTCTCATTTGACGTGTTTACAGACGTGACAAGGTGATCCAGGGTCTGATGTACTCATCTGACGTGTTTACAGACATGGTCCGGGGTCTGATGTTGTCATTTGACGTGTCTATAGACGTGACAAGGTCATCTGGGGTCTGATGTTGTCGTTTGACATGTTTATAGACGTGACAAGGTGATCCGGGGTCTGATGTTGTCGTTTGACGTGTTTACAGACATGACAAGGTGATCCAGGGTCTGATGTTGTCGTTTTACGTGTTTACAGACGTGACAAGGTGATACAGGGTCTGGTGTTCTCATTTGACGTGTTTATAGACATGACAAGGTGATCCAGGGTCTGATGTTGTCGTTTGACGTGTTTACAGACGTGACAAGGTGATCCAGGGTCTGGTGTTCTCATTTGACGTGTTTACAGACATGACAAGGTGATCTAGGGTCTGATGTTGTCGTTTGACGTGTTTACAGACGTGACAAGGTGATCCAGGGTCTGATGTTGTCGTTTGACATGTTTACAGACGTGACAAGGTGATCCAGGGTCTGATGTTGTCGTTTGACGTCTATGATGACCTGCTGGCTAAGTGTCACAAGGGCGTAGATTTCTACGAGCGAATCCAAGCGAACGTGACAACACTGCTGGAGCGCACAGAGAGGGTATGTCGCATGCAACATGAGGAGAGGCAACAGATTCACACCAGACATCAACCCAAAGGTGAGGGTAACAATGCTTTATTTTCTCATATCCTCACCAGACACAAACCCAAGGGTGAGGGTAATAACCCTTTATTGTCTCATAATCACACCAGACACCAAATGAAGGGTGAGGGTAACTACCCTTAATTGTCTCATTTCCATACCAGACACCAACCCAAAGGTGAGGGTAACAACCCTTTGTTGTTTCATATCCACACCAGACACCAACCCAAGGGTGAGGGTAACAACCCTTTATTATTTCATATCCACACCAGACACCAACCCAAGGGTGAGGGTATCAACCCTGTATTGTCTCATAGCCACACCAGACACCAACCCAAGGCACAACCAACATGAGGATAACTACCCTTTTACATCCTGCTACAAAACGTCAGATTATTTAAGTGTAAATGAGACAGTAATCTGTTGTACACGGCTGGTTTCTGATGTCGCTAATACAAATTATTTTCCACAAATTGTGTATTGCATAACCTAACTTTATACCGTTAAAAAATATAAAAGGTTACTAGGATAATTATTTGGAAGGTCCAGCATTTTGCTTAGCTCTGCTACTAATTGAGCTATCAAACAGGTTTCAGACCCAGCATATCCCATGTCACCAGCACAAAGTGTGATTGGTCAGTGTCATGTAATATTTAAGTAATTGACACTGTCTGTTGATTACAAATAAGTGACACGTTAGAATGTATGCTGGTGCAGTTTGCTGTAAAGTTCCTGTCAGGATTAAAGTGAACCAACTAAGCAAATTACTCTGTTTTCATCTACAGCTGCAGCACCAGCTAGACCCATCACAAACAAGCCGACCTTACTACCATCAGGACTACCAGTTGGGCAGCCTGACACCCAGCCCAAGCTGAAGGACTACCTGCCATTCATGAAGCCTGCGTCGTTCGGACAGGGTTCAGCCGCCCCACTTGGAGGTCCAAGCAAACCCTACAGTGGGGTGCCACCGACCCTTAGCAACATACCCCAGGTTCCTAGTCACATCGGCAGCGCTTCGGCACCTGGCAGCCAATCAGCATCGCCGATGCATATGCCTCAGCTCGCTGCGAGCCAGCCAGCATCGCCGGCACATGCCACGATTCCATATAAACCGCTGTCAACGCACGGTTACTCCCCAGGTGTCAGCACAGTCAACCAAGCCGGAGTTCCATGGACAATGCCGGTTACGACTGGAGTAACGTCGCAGTATCCCGGCACGGCCACGGGCGTTAACAACAGTGGTGCCACCATGCAGATGTATTACTCGACACCGTCTCACAATCAGACACAGTTGCCTCCCGGGGATAAATCGACGAATGCGCCTGTGAGTGCCATGCAGCAGTACCAGATGCCTGGGCACACGGGCGGTGGTGCAGCACCGCTGGTGGTTGGTGGTGCACGCGGTTCCATACAGTCACCAAGTGGCACGGCACTTCCGCACCTGTCCAGCCAATCAAATGTCTACACGACGACCCCGCAATCGGGGATGCAGTCGGGCATGCCTTCCTCCTACCCGGGCATTCCCCATGGAAGCACTCAGTCCCAGGTACCTGTGCCTTCTCCCATCGCTACACTCCCGCAGGCTCAACCCCAGGCTCAGGGATCGGCATACACTGCAGGCACGGCGCTGATCCACAGCCCGAACATGGCACAGCAGTACCGCCAGGTGGCGCCACAGCAGGCACCAGGAAACATACCTCACAGGTTGCCGTCGTTGCCACCAGGGGGAGCTCAGTACGTACTGGGTTATCCAACATCACAAACTGACAACTACCAGCCACAGTCGTATCTACCCAGTGGTGCAGGGCAGAAGGTGGCTGGGCAGGCGGTGCAACAGCCGGGCTCACACCCCCTGCAGGGACAGCCGGGTATGCAATCATACCTCCAGCAGACAGGACAGACCACCCACACTGTGCCAGGCCAACAGGTAGGCTACAGACCACAGGCCACCCCAGGGGGGTTTCAACCCACCGCAGGACAACAGCAGCCTCACCAAACCCAGGGCGTACCCTCTCAGTCTGTGGGGGGTTCTCAGCAAGGGCTACAGACTGGTTACCAAGGAACATCCCACCCCCTCGCCGGGACTCATAGAGGGTATCAACCACACTTACAGGGTACCAACATGCAAGCAGCCTATCAGCCACAGATACCAAATAGCAGTGCCAACATGCACACTGGGTATCAATCACAGTTACCAAGTAGCAATACCAACACACAAACTGGGTATCCGCAACAATTACCAAGTAGCAGTACCAACATGCAAACTACCTATCATCCACAAATACAAAATACCAATAACAACATGTCAACAGCCTATCATCCACAAACACCAAGTAGCAATGCCAACATGTCAACAGCCTATCAGGGTAGCAATGCCAGCCTACAAACCTTTCAGCCACAATCAATGGGTAGTGGCCCCAACAGGCTACTGACTAGCCAACCTCGGGCACAGGGTAACAATACAAATTTACAAGCTACCTATCGACCACAGTCACAGGGTAATGTCAACAGTAACGCCAACATGCAAGCTGCATATCAGCCACAATTTCAGAGTAACAATATCAGTATTCAAGCCGCCTATCCACCCCAATCACAGGCTAACAATATGAACATGCAAGCTACCTATCCACCCCAATCGCAGGCAAACAATGCCAACATGCAACCTGCCTATCGACCTCGGTTACAGAGTAATGTCAATAGCAATATCAACACACAAGCTGCCTATCAACCACAATCACAAGCTAACAATATCAACACACAAGCTGCCTATCAACCACAATCACAAGTTGTCTATCAACCACAATCACAAGCTAACAATGTCAACACACAAGCTGCCTATCAACCACAATCACAAGCTAACAATGTCAACACGCAAGCTGCCTATCGACCCCAGTTGCAGAGTAATGCTGCCAATCCACAGGCGATGTACCAGACACCAGCGAGTGCAGTCTATCAGCCTCAACCACAGCAGCAGCAGTGGCAACAACCACAGCAGCAGCAGCAGCTGCAACCACAAAATCACCAACTACAACAGCAGCAGCTGCAGCAACAACAGCCGCTGCAGCCAAGCGTACAACAACCGCCCCCTCTGCCAGCACCCCTGCAGCCCACCCCGGTGGCACCAACAACCGTCCTGACAGCCAGCAAACCCCCTGAGAGGGCGAGCTCCCTCCCACCCGACCCCAAGGCTCCCCCCGCCAACCACAGCCGACAGAACTCGAACGCTTCCAACTGTTCCTCCCTGGACAACATCTTCTCCACCAGTCCTGAGTCGAGCACGTGCTCGGAAGGCGTGCTGCGCCCGCGCGTCATTACAACTGAGGAGGTACAGAGGCTGAGAGAGGAGGAGGAGAAGAACCAGCTGAAGGTGGATGCGCAGAAGGACCCCTACATGGACTCCGCAGTCCTCGACAGGTTCGTCGCCCAGGTTAGCAAGTTCGAGAAGCTCGTCGACGGTCTCGCGAAGCACACACTCAACGGGCCGACACCGCTCGATAAGGAGTGGAAGGTTGGTGATGTTTTGTAGGGTCTTGGCAGTGTTATGTGAACATTCCAGTTGTATTATGTAAATGTGCTGGTGAATGTTCCTTTTAAAAGAAAGTATAGCTACCTATTAGATACTAGAAAATGCGCTCTATGGAACTACGGAGTAAAGTATGTTTCTCATTACTTAGATCGAACACTTGATTGTGAGCCTCTTATTCATAGATTGTAAGCCTATTTCTGTTGGTATGACCAAGCTGTTGAGGTTTACTATTGATATGTTCAGGCCTCTATACAAGAATACAAATTTCTTGGATTTTATTATTGGGCCAGCAAAGGTGAGAATTTTTTTTTTATTCGTAGAAACTTGTAAAGTTGCAATGTAGTGATAATGCAACTGTGTAATAGTAAATACTGATAAGGACTTTGTTCTCTTCTTGAAGGATCTAAATGATGATCAGGACCAGTTTTCTCGCAAGTGTTCGATGGCGATCGCCCGCTGCTATCCACTCAAGAACCACTACCCACACGTCATGCCTTGTAAGTAGTTGCCACTAGGCAGCTCCCTTGACATTCTTTTGTCGTTCTGGCACCGTTTCAAAACAACAATGTTTGCTCCCCCGCATACACACATACACACACATTCACTCATACAGACACACTCACAGACTCACTTGCACTCACTCACAAACTCATTCACTCACACTCTCACTCACACACACACTCTCACTCACACTCTCACACACTCACTCACACTCTCACTCACTCACTCACACTCTCACACACTCACTCACTCATACTCACACACACAATCACTCTCACTCACACACACACATTCACTCACACAGACACACTCACTCACTTGACTCACTTGCACTCACTCACACACTCACTCACTCTCACTCACACACTCACACACTCACTCACTCATACTCCCACACACACACACTCACACACTCACTCACACACACACTCACTCTCACTCACACATCACTCACACACACAATCACTCTCACTCACACACACATTCACTCACACAGACACTCACTCACTTGCACTCACTCACACACGCACTCACACACTCACTCACTCACTCACTCACTCACTCACTCACTCACTCACTCACTCACTCACTCACTCACACACACTCTCACTCACACAATCACTCACACACAATCACTCTCACTCACACTCACTCACACACTCACTCACCACTCACACACACACAAACACACACATACACACACACACGAAAGTATTAATTAATGGCCTTGTCCTTCGTGGTGTAGCCATATCATCCATAGTCATATATATTTGTAATATTATATAGTACAGCATGCTATAGGTTTATTATTGTTGTTTTCAGATGATGCATCCCGGGTGCTGTTGACAGGAGGCAAAGATGATTATATCAATGCTAGCGTCATTGGGGTAAGACTGTTTTCTATAATTGGACATTTCCATTGAGACTGGTGCAGAAGTGGGGTCTGTGTGGCACACTCTGACTTTGATTTAGGCTAAGGTGGGATTGTCTTTGAAAAGATTCATGATCATCATATTGGAATTATATGTGACAACAATCTATAAATAGTATCCCAAATCCATGTTCCGTGTCCTGACGTTTTTAAGACGACAGTAATCTAGAAATATGGTCTACAGTTCATGTTCTGTATCCTGGCTTTACTGCCAGCCACTGCATGTGTTCTGTATCCTGGCTTTACTGCCAGCCACTGCATGTGTTCACGTATCCTGGCTTTACTGCCAGCCACTGCATGTGTTCTGTATCCTGACTTTACTGCCAGCCACTGTTTGTGTTCTGTATCCTGGCTTTACTGCCAGCCACTGCCTGTGTTCTGTATCCTGACTTTACTGCCAGCCACTGCCTGTGTTCTGTATCCTGACTTTACTGCCAGCCACTGCATGTGTTCACGTATCCTGGCTTTACTGCCAGCCACTGCATGTGTTCTGTATCCTGACTTTACTGCCAGCCACTGCATGTGTTCTGTATCCTGGCTTTACTGCCAGCCACTGCATGTGTTCACGTATCCTGGCTTTACTGCCAGCCACTGCATGTGTTCTGTATCCTGACTTTACTGCCAGCCACTGCATGTGTTCTGTATCCTGACTTTACTGCCAGCCACTGCCTGTGTTCTGTATCCTGACTTTACTGCCAGCCACTGCATGTGTTCTGTATCCTGACTTTACTGCCAGCCACTGCATGTGTTCTGTATCCTGGCTTTACTGCCAGTCACTGCCTGTGTTCTGTATCCTGACTTTACTGCCAGCCACTGCATGTGTTCTGTATCCTGACTTTACTGCCAGCCACTGCATGTGTTCTGTATCCTGACTTTACTGCCAGCCACTGCATGTGTTCTGTATCCTGGCTTTACTGCCAGTCACTGCCTGTGTTCTGTATCCTGATTTTACTGCCATCCACTGCATGTGTTCTGTATCCTGACTTTACTGCCAGCCACTGCTTGTGTTCTGTATCCTGACTTTACTGCCAGCCACTGCATGTGTTCTGTATCCTGGCTTTACTGCCAGTCACTGCCTGTGTTCTGTATCCTGACTTTACTGCCAGCCACTGCATGTGTTCTGTATCCTGATTTTACTGCCAGCCACTGCATGTGTTCTGTATCCTGACTTTACTGCCAGCCACTGCTTGTGTTCTGTATCCTGACTTTACTGCCAGCCACTGCCTGTGTTCTGTATCCTGACTTTACTGCCAGCCACTGCTTGTGTTCTGTATCCTGACTTTACTGTCAGCCACTGCCTGTGTTCTGTATCCTGACTTTACTGCCAGCCACTGCCTGTGTTCTGTATCCTGACTTTACTGCCAGCCACTGCATGTGTTCTGTATCCTGACTTTACTGCCAGTCACTGCATGTGTTCTGTATCCTGACTTTACTGCCAGCCACTGCATGTGTTCTGTATCCTGACTTTACTGCCAGCCACTACATGTGTTCTGTATCCTGGCTTTACTGCCAGCCACTGCATGTGTTCTGTATCCTGGCTTTACTGCCAGCCACTGCCTGTGTTCTGTATCCTGATTTTACTGCCAGCCACTGCATGTGTTCTGTATCCTGACTTTACTGCCAGCCACTGCCTGTGTTCTGTATCCTGATTTTACTGCCAGCCACTGCATGTGTTCTGTATCCTGACTTTACTGCCAGCCACTGCCTGTGTTCTGTATCCTGACTTTACTGCCAGCCACTGCATGTGTTCTGTATCCTGACTTTACTGCCAGCCACTGCATGTGTTCTGTATCCTGACTTTACTGCCAGCCACTGCCTGTGTTCTGTATCCTGATTTTACTGCCAGCCACTGCATGTGTTCACGTATCCTCTGCTCTGTCCCAGGACCTGGTCGCGTCGTGTCCCAAGGTGATTGCCACCCAGCACCCACTGCCTGCGACGGTTGTAGACTTCTGGCAGATGGTGTATGAGCAGGGCACAGAGGTGATTGTCATGCTGTGTCACACCAATGAACTCAACAAGGTCGGTCTTACACTTACTGACAGAAGGACAAACTCAATACATATCCTCACATTGCTGATAGAGTTATCAGCTTTGTAGTTGACAATAAAACGATTACTGTTGTTGATTTGATCAGGATCTTGATTTCGTTTAAATTTTCTTAGATCTGTGTTTTAATGTACAGTTTGTTGTAATAATAATGGTACACTTCTATAGTGCCCGTATCGTCAGGATCTTGACCCAGAGGCACAACAAACAAGGCTCAGTACAAAAGTAATGACTAGAGCAGTTGACTTATGTCATGGCATTACATTGTGCTGTTAGGTTTTTTAATGCAACCTTCAAAGATACATATTTGGAGAATAATAATTCTATAACTCTAAATTTAATCTCCCTAAAAACTACACATTGTGCTAATTATCTCCAATGTTTCCAGATATGCGTGGATTCTTTAAACGGAAGCAGTCTCTTCCTAGTTTTTCATTTATTAATTAATATAATGTTCTTAAGATTATACTAACTATGTTGAAGCTATACAGCCCGCTAAATTGTATTTAGTAAGCTCGTAACAACATTCGCAATTTGAAGGTACAACCCCAGAGAATGTTCAAATAGTAAGCAAAACATCCAGTTTCAAAACAAGCTTTATTTACAATACAGCCAAGTCAGGCTGAGTTAACTGTTGTACTCTTTGACGTTCAGTGCTGTTCCATTTCCAACATTCAATAAAGCAGACTACCTGTTACAAATTACAACACCCGCTAATTCCGGGTAGATGAACAGTGTGGCTCCCCTTAATGTTTTTCACAAAGTTTCTCTATGGTGTTAATACAGAGATTGCACCCATACTGGCCGACGGTCAAGGGTCAAGCGGTGACCTTTGGGTCGTTCTCTGTCAGTCTACAGTCGGTGCAGACAAAGCAGGCATGGACGGAACACATCCTCTCTTTCACAAACAACAAGGTAAGAAGTGATGGCATACCCACATGTATGACTATGTATACCCACACACGTGCTAGCAGGCGCATGCACATGTGCGCATACACACCTGCATGTGCAAATACACGTCATTACTTCAGGTTAGATTAACTAAAAAGTTCACTTAAAATTACAGTAGCCAGGAATTTTTAATCTAGTATAATTCTAACTTCAATACACAAATTGTTTTACAGTTACCAAAAGGCATTATCAGAAACACTTTGTTTTAAAAGTGTTTCTTTTTAGCAAAACGTTTTACATTGTAGAATGTGAAAACCAAGACATTATGAGTTTACATTGATCAGAAATTTGCATAGATCTTCTGCTTGAAGCAAATGCTTTGTAACTTAGTAACTACATAATAATAATAATAATAATTCAGTTTGTACCTACAAACACAAGGGTGTTTTAGTGTGTCCACACATCAGGATGCACAATGACTTTAGCTGACAGGTCGTCCATTGGACTGGCTGACTCAGAAACAACTAGTCCTGATTTTGTTTTACTTGTCCTTAAAACTAAATGTGCCAGGTACCCCCCACTGTTGTATCATGCATGTGTGTGTGAGACAGATACCCCCACACTGTTGTATCATGCGTGTGTGTGTGAGACAGGTACCCCCCCACTGTTGTATCATGCATGTGTGTGTGAGACAGGTACCCCCCCACTGTTGTATCAAGCATGTGTGTGTGAGACAGGTACCCCCCCACTGTTGTATCATGCATGTGTGTGTGAGACAGGTACCCCCCCACTGTTGTATCAAGCATGTGTGTGTGAGACAGGTACCCCCCCACTGTTGTATCATGCGTATGTGTGTGAGACAGGTACCCCCACACTGTTGTATCATACATGTGTGTGTGAGACAGGTACCCCCCCACTGTTGTATCATGCATGTGTGTGTGAGACAGGTACCCCCCCACTGTTGTATCATGCGTGTGTGTGTGAGACAGGTACCCCCCCACTGTTGTATCATGCATGTGTGTGTGAGACAGGTACCCCCCCACTGTTGTATCATGCATGTGTGTATGAGACAGGTACCCCCCCACTGTTGTATCAAGCATGTGTGTGTGAGACAGGTACCCCCCCACTGTTGTATCATGCGTGTGTGTGTGTGAGACAGGTACCCCCCCACTGTTGGATCATACATGTGTGTGTGAGACAGGTACCCCCCCCACTGTTGTATCATGCATGTGTGTATGAGACAGGTACCCCCACACTGTTGTATCATGCATGTGTGTGTGAGACAGGTACCCCCCCACTATTGTATCATGCATGTGTGTGTGAGACAGGTACCCCCCCCCCACTGTTGTATCAAGCGTGTGTGTGTGAGACAGGTACCCCCCACTGTTGTATCATGCGTATGTGTGTGAGACAGGTACCCCCCCACTGTTGTATCATACATGTGTGTGTGAGACAGGTACCCCCCCACTGTTGTATCATACATGTGTGTGTGAGACAGGTACCCCCACACTGTTGTATCATACATGTGTGTGTGAGACAGGTACCCCCCCACTGTTGTATCATGCATGTGTGTGTGAGACAGGTACCCCCCCACTATTGTATCATGCATGTGTGTGTGAGACAGGTACCCCCCCCCCACTGTTGTATCAAGCGTGTGTGTGTGAGACAGGTACCCCCCACTGTTGTATCATGCGTATGTGTGTGAGACAGGTACCCCCCCACTGTTGTATCATACATGTGTGTGTGAGACAGGTAACCCCCCACTGTTGTATCATACATGTGTGTGTGAGACAGGTACCCCCACACTGTTGTATCATACATGTGTGTGTGAGACAGGTACCCCCCCACTGTTGTATCATGCATGTGTGTGTGAGACAGGTACCCCCCCACTGTTGTATCATGCGTGTGTGTGAGACAGGTACCCCCCCACTGTTGTATCATGCATGTGTGTGTGTGAGACAGGTAACCCCCCACTGTTGTATCATACATGTGTGTGTGAGACAGGTACCCCCACACTGTTGTATCATACATGTGTGTGTGTGAGACAGGTACCCCCCCACTGTTGTATCATGCATGTGTGTGTGAGACAGGTACCCCCCACTGTTGTATCATGCGTGTGTGTGAGACAGGTACCCCCCCACTGTTGTATCATGCGTGTGTGTGTGTGAGACAGGTACCCCCCCACTGTTGTATCATGCGTGTGTGTGTGTGAGACAGGTACCCCCCCACTGTTGTATCATGCATGTGTGTGTGAGACAAGTACCCCCCCACTGTTGTATCAAGCATGTGTGTGTGAGACAGGTACCCCCCCACTGTTGTATCATGCATGTGTGTGTGAGACAGGTACCCCCCCACTGTTGTATCATGCGTGTGTGTGTGAGACAGGTACCCCCCCACTGTTGTATCATGCGTGTGTGTGTGAGACAGGTACCCCCCCACTGTTGTATCATGCATGTGTGTGTGAGACAAGTACCCCCCCACTGTTGTATCATGCATGTGTGTGTGAGACAGGTACCCCCCCACTGTTGTATCATGCATGTGTGTGTGAGACAGGTACCCCCCCACTGTTGTATCATGCATGTGTGTGTGAGACAGGTACCCCCACACTGTTGTATCATACATGTGTGTGTGTGTGTGTGAGACAGGTACCCCCCCACTGTTGTATCATGCATGTGTGTGTGAGACAGGTACCCCCCCACTGTTGTATCATGCATGTGTGTGTGAGACAGGTACCCCCCCACTGTTGTATCATGCGTGTGTGTGTGAGACAGGTACCCCCACACTGTTGGATCATACATGTGTGTGTGAGATAGGTACCCCCCCCACTGTTGTATCATGCATGTGTGTATGAGACAGGTACCCCCCCACTGTTGTATCATGCATGTGTGTGTGAGACAGGTACCCCCCCACTGTTGTATCAAGCATGTGTGTGTGTGATCGCTATGGCACACAGTAAAACTAAGTGGCTTTATTTAATCAAGAAAACGAGCTGTTTCTCATTTCAGTTGAATGTTCAACTAAATGTGTCGTTAATAGAAACAAATATAAGTGATTTGTACATCCAGTTGCAAAATCGTCAGAAGAAATAACTAGTTTAATTAGGGGCAGCAAACAGCAGTGGTGGACAAGGCGATTTACCAATGCGGGAATAACGTAACTATGATGGGATAGCGCGTAACTATATATGTAACCAGTGCATGTATGTTTGTCCATGTCGCTAGGCAGCACTACCTATCCTAACCGGATGTAAACAGCCGCCATTTACATTCTCCACGTTCAGCAAGTTTACTACGCGACGGTCGTACGGAATATTTAGCTGCGTGTGATAAAATGCTACCTTATTGTCTTATTTTGTTTTATTCCATCACAACACCCAACTAGCATACATGTACACAGCGTACACAACACCCAACTAGCATACATGTACACAGCGTACACAAAACCCAACTAGCATACATGTACACAGCGTACACAACACCCAACTAGCATACATGTACACAGCGTACACAACACCCAACTAGCATACATGTACACAGCGTACACAAAACCCAACTAGCATACATGTACACAGCGTACACAACACCCAACTAGCATACATGTACACAGCGTACACAACACCCAACTAGCATACATGTACACAGCGTACACAACACCCAACTAGCATACATGTACACAGCGTACACAACACCCAACTAGCATGTACACAGTGTAAATTAATTCACATAATCACAGCTAGTCTGATGAGACTGCTCCTCTAAAAATGGACTAGTCCGGTCACTGAAACTACTCATCTGGGACGATCGGACAGACCTTATTCCGCAGCCTGCCTCACATATTTTTAATGTATTTTCACATGAGTTTTGTTCCATTCAGACTCATCAGACTCGACCCGTGGTCCACCTACAGTTCACCCACTGGCCACCAAGGTGAGAACCACTTTGTCTCAACACTGTCCTTGTGGGTTCTATGTGTATGAGTGTATAGGAATATGGTTATCTGATCTGATAAGACTAGCCAGATTTCTCTCGAAGCCACATTTCTTTTGCACAATTTCAATTAATTACAGTAAGTTTTACTTTCAACACAACAAAATGTCTGATGCTGTCTTGCTTAGACATTGTAATCCAATCTTGATTTCAGATCAGCTGTTGAAATATTGACAGTTAACATTTTGGTTCGTTTGAAAGAAATAATAATACAGTAGATTCACTGTATGAATTTTTATGCAAGGCACATCCACAATAACAACTTTGAAATGCCCGTTCTAGCACTAGCACTGTTTTATGAATCCACAAGTGTACGGAAGACTGGATATAATGACATTTTACCAAGCCTAAACATCTTTCTAACGAGCGTCCACACACGAGGTGATTTGATGAAGGTATGTTTATGTTTCAGTGGTGAGCCAGAGAGTCCTTCTCTCCTGCTACAGTTCATCTCTCAGGTTCACTCTTTCTACATACAACAGCGCAATCTAATGAAGCCGCTTGTAGTTCACTGTAGGTGAGTCCCTCCTGTTTAGTATCAACTATGACATGCTAGCTCATCTCTGTAAACATGTTGTTAGTATTGATTAAATCATTCAAACAGAAATTTTTGTATTAAAATTCACAATTATTTCTTTTGATGGTTTTAACAAAACTTATTAAATTCATTGTGTATATAACTAAAATCTATTGCAACATTTCAGATTTGAACATTAATGATTCATGATAGACTAACTGAACTGCAGAAGCAACTGTAAATAAAAGTGTTCACTATACCTGGCATTAGTCTTTCAAGTGACCAGCATTCCATAGTTTAGTTCATCTCTCTAACAGCCACTAACACTTTCAGCAATGGTGTCGGTCGCACGGGCACGTTCTGCGTCATCTACGTGGGGGTTCAAGAGGTCAACCGAGGTCACGGCATCGTCGACATCGCGGAGCTGGTGCAGCGACTGCGCCAGAGACGCAAGTACATGGTGGAGGAGCAAAGCCAACTCGCGTTCAGCTACCGCGCCATTCTCTACTTTGCACAGGACCTCCTCATGAAACGTTAGTGTCCTCTTACTGTGTTGTCTTAGCCTTCAGCTACCGCGCCATTCTCTACTTTGCACAGGACCTCCTCATGAAACGTTAGTGTCCTCTTACTGTGTTGTCTTAGCCTTCAGTTACCGCGCCATTCTCTACTTTGCACAGGACCTCCTCATGAAACGTTAGTGTCCTCTTACTGTGTTGTCTTAGCCTTCAGCTACCGCGCCATTCTCTACTTTGCACAGGACCTCCTCATGAAACGTTAGTGTCCTCTTACTGTGTTGTCTTAGCCTTCAGCTACCGCGCTATTCTCTACTTTGCACAGGACCTCCTCATGAAACGTTAGTGTCCTCTTACTGTGTTGTCTTAGCCTTCAGCTACCGCGCTATTCTCTACTTTGCACAGGACCTCCTCATGAAACGTTAGTGTCCTCTTACTGTGTTGTCTTAGCCTTCAGTTACCGCGCCATTCTCTACTTTGCACAGGACCTCCTCATGAAACGTTAGTGTCCTCTTACTGTGTTGTCTTAGCCTTCAGCTACCGCGCCATTCTCTACTTTGCACAGGACCTCCTCATGAAACGTTAGTGTCCTCTTACTGTGTTGTCTTAGCCTTCAGCTACCGCGCTATTCTCTACTTTGCACAGGACCTCCTCATGAAACGTTAGTGTCCTCTTACTGTGTTGTCTTAGCCTTCAGCTACCGCGCTATTCTCTACTTTGCACAGGACCTCCTCATGAAACGTTAGTGTCCTCTTACTGTGTTGTCTTAGCCTTCAGCTACCGCGCTATTCTCTACTTTGCACAGGACCTCCTCATGAAACGTTAGTGTCCTCTTACTGTGTTGTCTTAGCCTTCAGCTACCGCGCTATTCTCTACTTTGCACAGGACCTCCTCATGAAACGTTAGTGTCCTCTTACTGTGTTGTCTTAGCCTTCAGCTACCGCGCTATTCTCTACTTTGCACAGGACCTCCTCATGAAACGTTAGTGTCCTCTTACTGTGTTGTCTTAGCCTTCAGCTACCGCGCTATTCTCTACTTTGCACAGGACCTCCTCATGAAACGTTAGTGTTACCCTTCAGTTAGTGCTCATTTGAACCATCCAATTGTGAACATCTTCACACAAAAATGACCAGAGTTTGTGTCTTAACCCTTTAGAACTTGAGCGCCCTAAACCGTCTGGACGCCAACTTACCCAAGCACCCGAAGGTGTCTTTTAGCTTTGATAACGAGTGCAGGTAGCGTCAACTTCTGGAAACTTATGTAACTTGTGTCACTGGATTCTTTTAATTTTGATATGGCTTTGTATTGGAGGTTTTTGAATAAACACTGTTTGAAAATATCAACTGACAGAGTTGATAGATATGCCTTGCATTCTATGCAGACACACCCAGACACGGTGTATCGCATTTCACCCATTTAATTTATAAGTTTATTAGTATATTTAGCACAGTCTTGTGCGGAATTCAATTACCTTTAAGATATGCACAATCTGCAATGTTAGGAAATGAAGTACAAAAAAGTTAAATAAAAAATTTAGTGCATCCACATTTTGTGCACGCGCTGCAAGGATTCAGAGCATGTTTCATATAAAGACGTATGGTCTGAAGGGTTATTTCCGTGTTTTGTCCTGTTTATCATACATGTCTACAGTACATGCTGAATTGCATATTTTCACAAACAGATGATGGTAAAATGATGCCTAAAAATGGTTGTATGTTAAAACACATTTGGGTGGTCATGAATCATGATATTAGAAGATAATTTCTGCTACATAACATTATTTTGCAGTACAAATTATCAGAATCTGTACTACTAACATAGCTTGTATGACTGGTTGTAGGAGGCATCCTGACGAGTCGGGCGTCGTTTGGAGACAAATTGCCAGCACGGGGGGATCGAGTTCACCAGAGAACCCCATCTGAAGACTTCATCATGGGCACCGGCAACAGTCTCGGCATCATCCAGTCAAACATCGCTAAGATGAGCTTCAAGACAACCAGCGCTCCAAACACCACAACAACAACCAACAGCCACACATCTGCCCCTCCCCCACCGGAGAGTTCATCATCAAACTCGGACAGTATGACAGTGGATGCGGGTGTAACGCCAGTGGTAAACAATCAGGTTACTGGACAGGGAGAAATGGAAAGGGGCGATTCGTTGCCGGAGTCCACCAAGGTGTCATGTGACGATGGGGTCACATCAACGATCCCCGAGTCGCTCGCCAAGCTGCAAGACCCGCACACATTCCAGCTCGGCACGTCAACGCCACCTAGTGAGACGCGCATTACGAAGGCGAGTTTCACGAATAAGACGACTAATCTTGCGGACAATGTGCAGGCGGATGATCCATTGAGTTCTCTTGATCCGCTGTGGACGATGAAGGGACAAAGTCAGTCATCGTAGCATCCATGATTAGTTCCATGGCCTAGCTGGGCGGCACGGATTCAGCTATATTGTTAACATATTTAAAGTCATGATTTACGGAAGGGAGGGTACTACAGTTTGCAAGTATAGTCATGCTTGGCGCATAAGCTTTATAACAAGTTTCATTAGTAAATCATTAATTTCTGCCCTGGATCCTGGTGTCTGTTATGTGTAGCCGTGCCACAAGTTGGTGTGTGTGTATATTTCTGGAAATGTTTGCGTGAATAGTTCAAGTGTGCGACAAGTTTAAATGTGCGCACAGCAAGCCTGGTGTCTTTCTGGAGGAAGATAGAGTGTTGACAACGTTTTTGCAGGGAGCTTTAAATTTGTAGCAGAATGTTCGGTCGTGCACATTGTGACTGTGTCGTGCTTATGATGCAGTGTTTCGTTTGCCGCCAGTCACGCTTGACTGATGCATTTGTGATATAAGTGTTATCGCCATTCTTTAATGCTAACGTACAAACAGTCGCTTTAACATTTAGTCCCACCATGTGTCTGACAGAATGAATGTCGATTCATTCCAGTCATTCTATCTGTCACAGTGGAATGGCATAGACCTAGCATGTTTATGTATAAATACGACATGAAGCATTTATCCTCAAAATGCTATAATTATATTGATTGTGGTAAGGTCTTGTTGGCTGACTGTGACTCCTGGCATGCAGCACGGAAACTGTGGACATGTATTGCACGAAAGAAATGCGTGAACTTGGCACAGGTGTCACTGTAAGTGATATTAGATCCAGACAGCGTTCTGCTGTATGTGAAGACAGTGTTATTGCAATGTATTTTGTATTATGTGAAAGTATGTAAACAAACACAATCACTACTTCCACAAAATTTAGATTTGCGTGTGTGTGCACTGACTCACGGTATGTTTGTGTGTGTGTGTGCACTGACTCACGGTATGTTTGTGTGTGTGTGCGCACCGACTCACGGTATGTTTGTGTGTGTGTGTGTGTGTGTGTGCACCGACTCACGGTATGTTTGTGTGTGTGTGTGTGTGTGCACTGACTCACGGTATGTTTGTGTGTGTGTGCACTGACTCACAGTATTTTTGTGTGTGTGTGTGCACCGACTCACGGTATGTTTGTGTGTGTGTGTGCACTGACTCACGGTATGTTTGTGTGTGTGTGTGCACTGACTCACGGTATGTTTGTGTGTGTTTGTGCACTGACTCACGGTATGTTTGTGTGTGTTATGTTGACAAGCTGTGTGTTTGAATGTGTAACAGATTCAGCATGAATATAACTGCAAGGAAGGTATAATATCAAGTATCATGTGGCTACCACTTAACTGTTTCGCCTTTATCTGTACATACTGTTGTATCTGGGTAAAGTTATGTGCATCGACGTGATACTAAATTATCAATTATAATTATGTAACGTGTTGGTGTTTATTTGTTTTATCCAATTAAATGTTTTTGAAAATCAAGCTGGTATATAATGTTAAATAGATTCTGAACAAAAGACCTGCAGTCCAAACAGTAATGTTAAATTACAAAACTTGTGCTAAACATGCCCTACCCAAGGTAGTATGTAGACGTGTTACTCTGTGTGTTTTCCAAAATAGACAATATAACTCAATTATTCTGTATGACTTGATTGTGAAAGAATTACGTCTTATATTTTGATTATCAACATGATTTATGATGTGCAAAATACTGTATATGCAATCGCTGGATGACATGCAAAATTTCATGCTTGATGAGTATATCGGAGTTTGACAGAACACAACATTCCTCTGCAATCTCAAGCAGATATTTCTCATTCCTATCTGAGTTCTACATTCATTTCCTTGGCAACCGTCAGCCGGACCGTGTTCTGCAAGCTGTGTGCCAGGTCGTGTGACACGGCCCTCACAGATGATTGGTAGATCTCCCTGTAGCAGCGGGATGTCTTCCCTGTACTCGGGTCCATCCAAACATTCATCAGGATCACATTCTTGATCACGTCGTTGGTGATCTCTCGAATAAGCTCGTGAAGTTTCATTTCATCGAAAAACTCCTGTTCTGGATCTTCCCAGAAGGCTAAGTCATGCCTCCACATCGGAGGGCAGAGACTGGGCTCGCATACAGGTGCTCTTCCCTTGCTCACACTAGCGGGTGCTTCACACCACAAGACATTCGCGTCCACAAGATCAAATTTCACCTGTGCTATTGAATCCAGACTGAGCACAAATGCGAAAGCTGAGTGTTGGTGTGTCCGAAGTTTTCTCACCTGTCCAAGTGTACGTGACACGTGATCGGTTATACTCTCGGCGAGTTTCTTATCGGGCTTTCCGAGTTCTGGTACTTGGTTGCACGGCATGTTCATTTTAGCATTGGCACTTGTGTATGAAGCAATTATAACAAACTCTGCATCCATAAATTGTTCGCACACATTATCAGGTCTGCTCAACGTAATCACAACATCACTGTCAGAAAATAACCCATCTAACGATTGAGATAATGAACCACAGAACTCATCAATACTCCTGTTTTCTTGGATGACGCCTATAAACTCATGTTGCACAGGGAGACAGTGCGGGTCTATCTTTGTTCTCTCACATATGACGCCTGCTGCTGAGCACAGCACCCCCTGCTGGAAAGGATCAGAACCAAGAATTCGGTCGACATGTTGAAGGAGCGACGTCCTGAAAGTGGGATGATGTGACCGCTGGGGATCGCTTCTTGTCTCGCCACTTGGGCACAGTAGCGACACCTGTTGTCTACATGAAGCTGATTCACCATGTTTAGCAACACTGGAACTATCGTGCATGTGTTTACACTGAACTGTGTGTTCATCTTTAGACGTTTCATCATTGCAATCCCCTTCCACTGGCGTCAGATAATAGCTCTGTTTAGACACGTTCCTTCCTCCTGCGTCAGACTGTCCCCTTTCAACTCCGTTCTGGTTCGTTTCTGCAGTGAACACCGGGCAGCATGTCTCACTGACCACAAGTGGAAGTGGACCAACGTCCTTGACTGGTGGTGTGAATGTAGTGGTCAGTGTGGTCATCAACTCCTTCCTTACTGTCGCCAAGGGGTGGGCTGGTCGATCCAACAGATTCCTGCCAACAAACACGGGGGGGGGTAGGGGTCACTTGCAGGTCAACATTTACCTATTTGTACAGAATGTACTAATTCTCAGACCTCCCTCCTGCCTGAATTAGTATTACAATTTTATTAATTTTCCTGACTGAAAGTCATATAAGAGAGTTACGACATGGTACATGCAAGAAACAGTAGACGACAAATATAATTTCACGTTTACAAACATTGATTTACATTGACCTCTGCCCCTCCCCCCTTGGTTATGCTCTGTTTTCCCGAAAATTGTGAATGAGCCCTTACGGTGATGGGATTGAACATAATGAAGCTACCAAGCCAAGCAGTCTAGTTACACCCTTCAATATAGTATATCGTCAATACATAGAAGCAGATAATTTATTACACAGTCATAAACAAGCTGTCTCATTCAAAGGTGCAACATGGTTATTGGTAACAGAAAAAAGAAAATACCAGCAGAGAACAATCACATATCCTAGAATGATGTTGTTGACTTAGCAACCCAAATTGTTCAATCTTGTAAAGAAATATATATTTAAATTAAAACTCCTCCATTTCAATAATATATGCGAGAAACAAAACATTACACTCGTCTGAAATTCACTCGTTATGAACTGAAACAACAGTAATGTGGAAGGAAATACTCACATGTTCAACCTTTCTGCAATGTAAACCTCTGTAAGAAACGTCATTCCGTCTGCTGTTATCTTGGCCGTCTGCCATTTAAACGGCATGGAAGGCATCTGGACTGGAGGTGACTTCCTAAAGACGTAGGTGAGGGCCTCATCAGTGCGGAAATGACGATCCTGACTCCTGACAAAGGTGAAATTGTAGTCATTTATAGATCACAATATTCTGAGTACTGAAACTGTCCTAGAGTTGTAGTATAGAAACTATACCTACATTTTGCAAAAACCTCAGACTTATTTGTTTAAAATCGCATTTCCACCCTGAATATTTTGCGGTTCCCTGCTCTAATGATGACTCTTGCACGTCCGTGTATGATTTTGCCTCTGAGCTCAGATTTCTGAGGCACTATAGACGTTTATTATTATATTTGTGTTTTGCAATATTGTTATAACTCTAGTGTCTTTAAATGTATTCGCTTCCAAGAAGCCATTTTCATCAAAAATTACAAATTTAGGCCTAAAAAGTTCTGCAACTTTTGCAATTTGTATACATTTTAAGACCATCTTTTTAGATCCCTTATACAATGCAATATTCTACCTATTGTGCTGTCACTACCTATAAGGCTATAAATTTAATCAACCAAAATCAGCTAGTTTTTTTGCCAGAAATCTGTTTCCATAAATTCGAAACAAATCTGCACACCAGTAAATATGGTTGTATTTCTTTAAAAAATATGTACAGCTGTATTGAATATGGGTAATCCATAGGAAACAACACAACTGCACATTTACCATATCTCACCTGTATCCAGTGGCAGAGTAGGCAGAATATCTATGTGTGTCAAATGGTTTAACCATGTGCAGAACTAGGTTGGCATAGGTTGCCATGGCAACGACCTGCCAACTATCTGCCCACAGCCTGATTGGTTGGTCCATGGGTGTACCACCTTGACCCTTGCACAAGGTCACGCATACGGAGCCAGCAGGATGAATCACTTCAGCGGCACTAAAAAATATACATATAGTAAACTATCAATTAAAATTGTCAACATAATGTTATTGCTGCCATATGCACAGTTCATGTTTGAATTGATCATAAAACTGCAACAATTTTTTTAAGAAAATGCATACAAAACAATATTTTAATTTTCAACATAATAAAATTAATGTTTAATCATATTTATAATTAATCAACTCCTATTCCTTATGAATATTACAAAGACATTTCTATGTATTTGCCAAATGTATATGTATGTGAGATAAAACGGTTGAAATGGAGAAAATTCATAATTTCATTGTTCAATTACTGTACAATTATGGTTATAAATAATTGTAATTACATAACAATCTTAACAAACTAGGAGGCATTGTAACTGTATCTCCCCCCGGGCACTGTAGTTCACCAGCCCCTTTCTATGTTCATTCGTATCATTGGACCGTTGGCCTCTGGTCTACCAGTTGGTGATTCATTTCAAAAACATAAAGGTAGTAATTTAGTTATTTACTTTTTTCAGTGGACCAATTGAGCAGCAGCACCACAATTTAAAATACTGTAATGGGACCACAAGTTCTGTAATGGGACCACAAGTTCTGTAATGGGACTGCCCCTCGTTTTTGTTGCTAGTAAACATTGATGATAAAAACCTGGAGTTTGCAAATACTTTCTAAATTGCCTAGACCCTTACAATGGAATTACTACAGAAGAGCAGGCCTATTAGCTTTGCCTGCGGCTATGCTACCGAAACAAGATCAAGATGAGAGTAGAAACCTGTGGAAGAACTCCTTCAGGAGTCGACGGTTCCTTCGGATGTCTGACTTGCCTCCCACATGAGGGAAGTTGAACAAGACTTTGTGAAACTTCTTCTGGTGCAGTTCCGCATGACTGGCCAGGGAGGTGGCATCCACTTCAAATAACACTCTTACACCTACAGCAGTGATAATGCAAGTGCATGGTACAATATAACATTGTACATTCTACATGTACTGGCATAAGTAAATGCTTCAAAGTAACACAAAGACAACTGCATGATTGATTCTTGAATTAGTTGAACTGTATATTACTATAAAGTTTGTAAAACATGTTGTTTTCTGTTTTACGTTAATCATTTGGTCCAACAAAGATCATCCCGCAATCTTCACAGAGCAGATGTCAAGTGACAACCACCAACCACCACATGCCAGTTCGCTAACACTAATGCTGATGAGGGGAACAAAAGTTTCCGAAAGTTCTATAGATCACATTTACCGAAACACTCAAAAATTGCTACATTCCTTTAAAAAAAAACTAATTGTTTAGAAACAAAAGTAACACAAAATGGCTTCGTTCAGTTGTAGTAGCTGTATTCATTGATAAAACCGAAATATGCATTTGGTTGGTGCCCCAGACGACACACTAGTAGGTACTGTGTTCCTTCAATGGATTGATGGTCCAGTTTCTCGGTTATCAATATTATATATAGTTACCACTCAAGAAACTTGGTATATATTTCGACCGCATCCAGTGGTCTTCTTTGGTTAAGGTTTTTATAGTTAATTATGTATAATAATACCTTGTCCTTTCAAAAGACCAACATTGGTTCTTGAGTTGGTGTGTCTCTTGTACAAGTCAGCTTCTGTCAGCAGGCAACTTGTTGTTATGTCCGCTCTGACCAGATGCTTCTGCAGGGCCACAGAGAATGAGAAATCTCCTTCACCAACGAGTAGCATTGCATCTTGGTCGTCTTCTTGCATTCTTTTGGCGGACATGTCTCAATCCTAATTAAAAATTGTAAAACAGATGAGACAATATTATGTCCATATTAATTAAACAATTCATATTTCCGATATACACAGAGTCCGTATGACTGTATAAAGCGTTATCTTTATACAGGGACTGTACAGAATTTCTGTGAAGCTCATTTATGTAGCAGCGTCTGGATGCAATATCAATTTTACGATAACTGCGGAGCTACGTCGAGTTTTTTGTGAATTTTGATCGTTATAATATAGGAATGTATTATGTAACATAATTGTTTGTGTAACGTAGACATAGTGTGTGTACATGTGTACGTGTAAGATATGTGTGGAGACGTTTGGCGGCTGTAGGTGATCGTTTTCATGGTTAGGTCAGAAAGTAAAAGATCGCCGCCTTTTGCCAGTTTTGGTTTGTCGCCGTTTTGGTCTGTCGCCGTTTTGGATCTGTATCCACTACGTCTACAGTGTACACTGACTAAACCTAAACTTAAAGTAAAGACAGACAAGCTATAGTCATATTGTAACCGGTTGTTTGTCCAGTTACTACAGATAATCAGGAATATACCGAGCAACGTTTGAATTATGCTTACACCACTAATGTACCGTACTTGTGCAGACAAGTTGTTTACACATTTCTACATGTGCATGTGTTCATCGTGTCCGCGCTAACTTCCGGCCACGCATATTCTTGTTCTCACCAGGTGGCGGGCCTGCAAGAATTGACTGGTTCTCGTTCCACCAGGTGGCGCCATAATTATACACCAACACATATATATTATATATATTTAGGAAACTCTCTACCTCATTTGGTTGTTTCTTCTTCGCTGTTCACTTAGTCGGGAACGCCTGTCGCCCTTACGAACGATGCCGTCGTCCTCAAAGCCTCGATATCACCATGTAGTTTTTAATTTAGGGGGTGTCATCTGGCCACGCTTGTCGCCGGCCATCCTGTAGTGGGCAATGTTGAAGTAGGTGCTCACTGGTCATCGGGTCGGTTTCACAGCAGCACATCTCGGACTGGCCAATCTTCATTTTGTTGTAGAAATGTCCTTTCATTCTATTGTGTCCTATCTAGCTTTTTCACTTGAACAATATTTGTGTGGAATAGTATTCCAGCATCAGTTGCTGTCACGAGATACCCCAGCTGATGCCCAGCAGGGAGGGTATATTTGGACTGATTGCCTAGCAGCAACCTCTGGACTCTAATTAGCATATAGAGTAGTGGGCGCTGCCGCCGCTGTTAGTGTAGTGAATCAGTCTAGCCTAGGATTTAGACCAGTGCAGCTGTGTAACCAGATAGTAACGTATTAAACATATTCTTCTCGACGTGTTGTTTGTATGTTATGTAATACGTATATATATATCATCCCAATTGCTGATAGGGCAATTGGGAAATCCGTCTTTTGTAATACGTAACTTAATGCGTACAGTACCATTCGGAAATTTGCTATTTTAAAATTTTACTCTTTTGTTGGTCACCCCGACACGTAATTGTCAGATGTAACAGTGTCGTATAATGTAGACGTTAGACAAATTCGTTGTAAAGCAATGTTCCGCAAATTTTAGCCCACCGACGGTTTCCAGGTGGCCCGCGAGACCCGTGCTAAGAATTGGAAATTATCAAGGGCAACCAAACATGGTCATGTTCTATCATACAACAGTGGTAGTTGGCTGAGCCACGAAGCGGTTCTGGCGATATATAGGCCTATGTAACTTTTGTTAAAATTCTCCATGGAATAGGAGGGCCTCTTGCTTAGCTGGAAGATATTGAGTTTCGAGTTCAGCGTTGCCTTCTGACACTCGTTTTCGGACATTTGAGCACGATTAGTATACTACTTCAGAGAGGACACACGGTGATTAGCAACGTGTACGAAGCAGTGGCTGTTTCAACATGAAGCTGTCGCCCTTCAAAATTCATGCCGGACGTTCTACATTTGAAATTTTAAGTTCACCAGATAATTTTGCGGCGAAGACGATGGTGTATCGTAGATGCCAACCCAGTGTTTGTCGGTGTTCTGGACAGCCTATACCCCGCCTTCAGTTGTCGATTTACTGACTTCGCTGCTTTTTTGCAAGCTCGTTTACCGCTCAGCCTGAAATTGTAGAGGTTGTCACAGTCATTTGGTTATGACAAAGCTGCTTTGTCGGAGAATCTCTAAGACTGCAACATCATAAGCGTTTGATAGAAGAATGTTTCCCTAAGAAAGATAAAAGATAATTTCGTGCTTTTCGTGTGCGACATAGCGGGCCCTTTTGGGGGTGGTTCGTAGATTTAGATTTTTTTTTAATTCATCCGAGGGTGGGTTCTTGGGTGACATACTTTTAAAATGGCAATTACCTCCGTCAGTTTTGTATGTATGGGGCTGATATTTGGTGTGCGATCTAGCGGACCCATTGGGTGGTTCGCACAGTTACATTTTTTTTAAATTCTTCCGGGGTGATGGGGATCTGGAGGTCACATACACGTGAATACCTTTTTTCCCGGACAACGACAGTATCTTGGCTGGTGAGCGATACAAGTGCCCATTTTTAGCATCGTGACAGCGGCGCAGAAATCGTTGGTACTTCTCGGCACAATTTAATTGATCCATAACGGAATTTTTAACGACGAAGCACACTTGCGCTAGCCCGCAGAGAAATTACCGGATAAACGTTGGCCCACACCTAAATAACATTTGAGGAACGCTGTTATGGAGATTCACTTTACACAAACTAAAATGGAGAAACAATTTACATCTACGCAAATATTCAGTTGATGGTGCGCTATGTAAATACTCAAAGTTATTTATAATGTATAAATCGAAAAACAGTATGATACATAAATAAAAGCTGTATTCAATAACTTATTAAAAACAAAGCGTCACTATAAAGTTGTCGCCATGCATCGATAGTTTTCACGACACTGTTTGATGTCGACGTTGACCGGTACTGGCTTCCGCGTCTTCTGTAAAATATGTAAAAGAGCATGCCAATATATCATTTGGTGATAAACAACATTCACACCATGTGTTGCAAATTTCACATAAGGCGCTCAAGTAGACGTTGGCCGAGGTCCGCACGAGTCCGTCCCGCCTCAGCACGAGCAGCACGAGCGTGTTACCGACGAGTCCCGTCACGCAGAGCGGCGGCCAGCCGTGCCGCCACAGGTTAGAAATCGGATAATCTCTTAGTTGACGTTGACTCTTGACTTTGAGTAGTTTTTGCATTAAAAAAATTATATTCGTTGAATTCCTTCTAAAACCTGAGCTCCAACATTTATTCGATGGCAGACCAAGTTTAATACTTTGTTGTTTTATAAGGTGGAGTCGTGATCCACTTTCCACCTCATTAAACTCTAGTTTATGTCAACTGCAAATACGCCTTTGCAAAGACAACGTGCTATGAATACGGTATGTTATTATTGTGTACTATTATGCATCGATATAGACTTTTCGTGCAGTCATGGTATTTGCTCACGTCTTTTACAATAACAATTTCAAATCTAACTTACGACATACCTTTGCTTTCGAATACATTTTATAACATCTATATGCGGATTCTTTGTTTATGCGCTCGAGCGTGTTGTGTGTGTTTGTGTGAGTGAGTGAGTGAGTGAGTGAGTGAGTGAGTGAGTGAGTGAGTGAGTGAGTGAGTGAGTGAGTGAGTGAGTGAGTGAGTGAGTGAGTGAGTGAGTGAGTGAGTGAGTGAGTGAGTGAGTGAGTGAGTGAGTGAGTGAGTGAGTGAGTGAGTGAGTGAGTGAGTGAGTGAGTGAGTGAGTGAGTGAGTGAGTGAGTGAGTGAGTGTGTGTCTGTGTTTGCGTGTGTGTGTGTTGTGTGTGCATGTGTGTTTGTGTGTGTGTGTGCGTGTGTGTGTGTGTTGTGTGTGTGTACGTGTGAGTGTGTGTCTGAGTATGTGCGTGTGTGTATGTGTATCTGTGTGTGCGTTTGTATGTGCGAGTATGTGTGTGTGTGTATGAATATGTGTGTGTATGTGTGTGTTGTGTGTGTGTGTGTGCGTGCGTGTGTGTATGTGTTGTGTGTGTCCGTGCGTGCGTGCGCGCGTGCGTGTGTGTGAGTTCCTGTATGTGTGTTGTGTGTGTGTGTGTATGTGTGTGTATATGTGTGTATGTGCGTGTGTGGGGGGTGGGTGGGTGGATGGGTGTGTGTGTGTGTGTGTGTGTGTGTGTGTGTGTGTGTGTGTGTGTGTGTGTGTGTGTGTGTGTGTGTGTGTGTGTGTGTGTGTGTGTGTGTGTGTGTGTGTGTGTGTGTGTGTGTGTGTGTGTGTGTGTGTGTGTGTGTGTGTGTGTGTGTGTGTGTGTGTGTGTGTGTGTGTGTGTGTGTGTGTGTGTGTGTGTGTGTGTGTGTGTCTGAGCATTAGCACATATTTGTTATTATGTAGTATAAATTAAAAGTGCCGTTTTGACACAAACTATTTTATTAAGGAGTACTTCTAATATACCAAGTAAAGTAGGCTTGAACACTGATAGGCACTCGCTCATTTTTTTAAATTTATTATACAAGGCTTCAATAGAAGGCTTATAATGATAATAATATGTAATTATGATAGAACGATATGCACAAATTACCTAGCTAGATAGTTTTATATAATTACACAATGATAGCAATGTCAGTAAAACAAAGCATCAAATTATGTATTGTTTTAATAAAACACTATAATTACAAATATCAATGTTCTAAAGAGTGACAAAATAGGCATATTGGATCCAATAAATTTACTTACAACAAAAACTACCCATAGCAACAAACTTCAGAAATTTTTAGATTTTTATAGGAGTCCATACATTTTGGAAGTGACTTCATGTTGCGTTTACCTCCCGAAGATAGGTTTGTATGCAAACACGATCGCGAAATGGCCCACGATTAGAATTAAGCATTACCTTATATAAAAACCATTTCATTACAAATAAATGTAGTTTATATAGAAATTGCACTTCGTTACTTGTCAAATTACTAGAAAAAACTACTCAAGTGGAGTAATGAAGTAGTTTTACCACATTACATGACACTACTTCCCAACAATAATTTGCCAAATAATTATTATACGAAAGTCGAAATAACGGTTGCGATTAAGTACTTATTATTTAATATACTTGAAAACAATATTAAACACAACAACGATGACGTGAACAATTTAGCCATCGCCAATTTGCAAGCGATGCTCGTTCCTCGACGTAACCGACTAATTGCCTAACAAATGAACCAATCGGACACGTTCCTTTATATACCCAGAACTTCACAGCGGAACACAAGAACAAGAAGTTTATTTTGACCCCAAAATATAGCACATTGTCACACAATAAACATATCAGGTATATACATTTACACAAATAAAATATATATGCAGACATAATAATGTGTACATACATTTTTGAAACCAGTAGTTATTAACTAAAAGAAAATCATATTTTAATTTATGACAAATAGGGTGTCAGTGGCTGCGATTAAGACACATTGTCGCTATTACAGGAGCCACCGCAGTTATGACAAATAGGGTGTCAGTGGCTCCGATTAAGACATATTGTCGCTATTACAGGAGCCACCGCAGTTATGACAAATAGGGTGTCAGTGGCTGCGATTAAGACACATTGTCGCTATTACAGGAGCCACCGCAGTTATGACAAATAGGGTGTCAGTGGCTCCGATTAAGACATATTGTCGCTATTACAGGAGCCACCGCAGTTATGACAAATAGGGTGTCAGTGGCTCCGATTAAGACATATTGTCGCTATTACAGGAGCCACCGCAGTTATGACAAATAGGGTGTCAGTGGCTGCGATTAAGACACATTGTCGCTATTACAGGAGCCACCGCAGTTATGACAAATAGGGTGTCAGTGGCTCCGATTAAGACATATTGTCGCTATTACAGGAGCCACCGCAGTTATGACAAATAGGGTGTCAGTGGCTGCGATTATGACACATTGTCGCTATTACAGGAGCCACCGCAGTTATGACAAATAGGGTGTCAGTGGCTCCGATTAAGACATATTGTCGCTATTACAGGAGCCACCGCAGTTATGACAAATAGGGTGTCAGTGGCTCCGATTAAGACATATTGTCGCTATTACAGGAGCCACCGCAGTTATGACAAATATTGAAAACAAATATATGATGGCCTTTTAGTTATGTGTCTATCTAAATTAGATAATCGTGTGAATTATATATAGCAGTAAATGTTCTTTATAGCGACTGATATAATAAAAACTGTGTATGTACCTGACAACTAAAATGTTCGTCCATTTATTAACAATTAGCAGTACTGATTTTGGTGACATTAATAACAATTTAGAAGTGTACGTGTATCTTTGTATTTTTCAGGAGAACGTTTTATAGTAAATTACAAAGCTTCGCAGGCTATGAGTACGTATCTTTTCTTTCACTACTTCAGGAGTGACTTTTATCATGTATGGCAAGGTATATTTAAGACATTGTTTTGCAAATTCATGTTTAGTTCTGGCAGTACTCTTTATTTCCGAGTGTCATGAAGGTGTATGGTATATTTGATGTAATCTGTCTGTTTTATAAATAAACGTATTTGTGAACATATTTAAAGTACAATTTTTATTCTTGTAAATATAACTGATCTTCTAGTTTAAAAAAAATTAAGTTGCTTAAAACGTAGCTCTGCGTTAATAATTTTTTTCAATATCTGTATTATCTACTTTAAGTGTAAGGGGTTGTATACCTTTATTGGGGACATAAAAAATAATATATTTAGTTTTAGTTTTATTTAGTGATAGTTTATTTATACTTAGCCACTCAATAAATTTTGAAATTTCACTGTTTATTGAAGATTAAATTATGTTATATTGTATATTATTACTTAAATATGTCAAAGAAGTAAATAACGTGGTGTTATCTGCATACATTATAAACTTTAATATGCTATTAGCTTGTGATAAGTAATTTATATATATATATATAATGTATAATAACAATGGTCCAAGAATTGGACCTTGTTGGACACCAACTGGTATTGAAAAACTGTCAGACTTTATTTCTTAAATTTAAACATATTGTTTCCGATTTTTTTTTTTTTTAAACAGAAATAGAGCTTCATCGTCAATGCCATAACATTGCAATTTATTTAATAAAATGGTGTGGTTAACAGTGTCACAAGCTTTAAAAAGAACGAGAAATGTTTTAATTGGAACGTCATCTTTATCCATTTGCGTTACAATTCTATCTACTAATTCTAATGCAGCACATCCAGTTGAATGTTTAGGTCTAACATTTTACTGATTGTCAAAAAGCAGATTGGTATCATTAAAATATGCTGATAAGTGAATACAAAATATTTTCTCTATTACTTTTGCGATTGTTGGTAGAGAAATGGGCCTATAATTTTGTTATAGTGTTGGATCATCTTTCTTAAATTATAGAATTAAAGAATTACTTTGGTAATTTTGCGTTTATCAGGAAAAATTCCCCTGTTTAACACATTATTTATTAATATAGTTAGTGATTTAATTATTGCGTGTCCAATTATCAAATCCACTACTGTTTTTTGTATGACGGCTTTTGTTTTTACTGTTTCTTCATCAATGTTATGAAATCTAAATATCGTATACGTGTTTATTTAAATAATAATTTTTTATTGTCATAATATTTAATATAATTTGCAATAGTCTGAGCTATGTTTGTGAAAAAAGTATTACATTTATTAGCAATACTTTTTATTTGTTAATTTTACATAATTTTCTATACAATTTTTTGTTTTGTGTTTTTGTTTTTTACAGAGAAAATCATTTATAATGTTCCAAGTATTTCTTATATCGGTTTAGTACCGATGAAAACAATATTTAAAATAGATTTGTTTTGGTGCACGAATATTTTTCTTTAATATTCCATTACACGTTCTAAGGTTAATGCTAATTGACTTGAGCAAAACCTGAGTAAAAATACAGATTGTTATGCTTATATATATATATATATATATATGCACATGTCAAGCAAATTAGTAAAATTTGATATATATATATATATATATCAAATTTTACTAATTTGCTTGGCATGTGCATATTTTTAGATCGTAAAATCTCTTTATATATATATTGTATCATAATTTAAATTTGGATCAGCATTTGGGATTTTATTAAGTTTATTGTAAATTTAATCTGATTTAATTTCATGTCTGACGTTCTGCATTGCCTCTGTGTTTAATGTATTTATTTTTATATATTTAGGAGGAGGTTCTGTCTTTTTGGTGATGTCTAAGATCATGACATATGGTTGATGATCAGAGAATCGTTTAATTAATTTCCCTGTCGTACTTTCTAATACAACTTGACCAAGTTTACAGAAAAAGTTGTCTATCAGGGTTCCGTGTGCAGGTGCAGCCGGCAAGTGCATACGGAGGACTATTCGCACAAACATGAAAAGGGAAACATATTTCATTGCCTAGAATATGTGTATCTAAGGCATAGAGAGAACTATTACCATACATAAAATAATCGCATGGGATGGACATATATCTAGGGATAGAATACACTTCGTGTCCCAACAACAACATTCCGCGCAGAATAAAATATCACAATACATGTATATTGTATTCTGTCAGTCACTTCCTTCTCCCGACCTTATCTGTTACTTGCGTTATTCGTTATATATGTATCGTATTTATAGGTCAAATAAATTGATTCTCAGTTATGAGTTCTTGTTGTCCATGACTCAGTAAGTTGTGTGCTTTTATGTTCTATCCTCAGTATTATTATATATAATATATATATATATATAATATATATGTAATTTTTCTTCTAATTACGTAATGCCTGTATATAATTTTACTGAATAAACTCATTCGCCCTCTCTCATAAGTTTTGTTCAGTTACTGAGGGTATATTTTATTATGAATCATTGTCTTTGATTTGTTGTCACTTGTATTACTTGGTGTAATTTAGGAGCTTCAGTAAAATCAGGAGAGCTTCTGATACTTCTAATAAGCGGGCGAGTGAGCAGGAGCTTGATTATCATGCACGAAGTAGCGACTTCGTGATCTTTAATATTGACAGTCATTATTTTCTGGAGATTTCAGTAACTTGTCGAAGGAATCATTATCAAACTATGCTGTTTGCGATTTTTGATAGTTATATTTCACGATTTCTTAGCCATTTTAATACAGTTTTCACTTTGGATAGACTGCCCCCCCCCCCCCACCCCATTAAATGTAAGCGTGAATGTTTGTTTTTGTGGCGAACGTCAATGGCGGGTGAAAATAAAAATGTTATGAGACGATTAATGTGTATTTTTGTCGACTGTGAAAGGTGTGCGCAATTGGAGGGCAGACATGGTTTTCTGCCCCCCCCCCCCCCCCTCTCTCAGTAACAGGCGGCGCGGCGACGAATTTTTTTTACAAACCAGCCAACCGAGACAGCCCCAAGGTGAAGGAAGATATGAAGATATGCGGCGGCGCGGCGGCGAAACTTTTTCAGGGGTGCTGAAGCTCCGGTAGCCCCCCAGTATGAATTTCGTTCCCGCGCCACTGCAAGTGAATTAAAATGTAGAACATAATGGGCGTCATCGTGAATACCCTGAACTACGTTCGCGCTCGTAGCCTAAGCCACGGGCACTTCCAACACCTTATGGCCGAGAGTATCAAGTGCCAGCTGAGTCGAGGTGCTCCGCATGAGATATGGGATTGTAATTTATACCGGAGCAGAAGGGCACAGAAGTATTGGAATTTTCTGACTCCACATAGATTTGTGAATCTGCATATTTTGCCGACAGCATGATGCATTCAATCTGCCTAATTTTTAATTCTAGGAATAAAAACATCTCAACAATTAGATTTTCCAGTTCGTTTCCGCTTGCGCAACCACGTTGCTGCATTGGGAGACACTACTGCAGAACACAAACTACGCGCACTTTGCACCATTCATGGAAAACAAACCGTCAACTCCGGAGCCAACTGGAGTTTGCAGTGTTTCACCGATTTGAGGACTTGGTGAAACTCGACGACGCACTGGAAGCTGTGCAGGTAGAGTTCATCGAACTACAATGCGGCGATATGGCACTCAAGAAAGCGACCTCCATGGAATTGACGCTTGTAGAAATCTACCACAAGTGTTTGTTGATGGAACAGTTTGCTAGTCTGATGAAATACGCCAAGCTCATTTACCAATTTGATTTGCACCAAATGTCACAATAGTCATGATGTGATGCCATTTGTGTATCATGAACACCGACTATGAACAAGGAGTGTCAATACTAGTGAAGTTTCAATTGTTCGCAATAACAACACATTATTAATAATACATTTTATTCGTAAGAGTCAATAATTTGTAAGTTAACGTTCAATGCATAGGAACAAGATTGCCTATATTTAGGTACTAACCATAATATTGTCATAATGTGTCAGTCCGTTACATTCAATGGTACAAGTGTGGCCCGCTGACTTAGTCCAAGTCAACTATTTGGCCCGTCATTCTAAAAAGTTGCCGGCCCCTGGTCTAGGTGGTCCATGCTTTCTATGTGTACTTGTATAGTCCATGTTATAAATGTGTGTGTGTGTGTGTGTGCGTGCGTGCGTGCGTGCGTGTGTGTCTGTGCGTGCGTGCGTGCGTGACATGTACTAGCGCACTGAATTTGTTGCCTAAAAAGATGTGTGCTATAGAACAGCTATCCATTATTATTAGTAATACACTGTAGTGTGATCAGATAATTTTAGACTCGAGTCTCCGTCGACTATGGACAACGTCCGTGGGCAACTAAAACAGGTGAATCGTAAATGAATTGCAGTAAAATATTGATTGCTTTGACGACGTTAGTTTTGCATGTCTGCTTCCTACCGCATTTCTATATCGTCGTCAATGCCTTGACGGAACTTGAACCTACTCGTTACACGGGACGGCATCCTGCGAACTACAGCCGCTGCCGCACATCTGCGCTGGGTGCAACTACGAAACAACGCGACCAATTCGCGCCGGAAGTGAGCACCCGTCAGACTGTAGAGGAAGAAGTTGATGGCGTGATTGGCATATCGCAGGAGAAGCAGGAACCAAATGACATCGAACAAATCCGGGACCGCCATCGGCCAGTAGTATTCGTAGTAATGGATGGCGCTGAACAAATCAACGGGAACGACGCACACGATGAACGCGAACGACACGCCCATGCACATGAATGTCGTGCGCGTAACGGAGTCGTGCACGGCCGCTTGCATCAGCTTCCGCCGCAAAGTTCGTATTATCGCCCAGTTACAGAAAAGTACTACACATGTCGGAATGATGGTCTTGACAACGACGTTAAACCACATTTTGTAGTTATAATAACTGCCCCAGTCGCGCAACACGCAAACGACATCGCCACGATCATCGAAGAATTGGTCGATGTCATTGACGAAGCCGGCGAGCACCAACAGAGACACACAGCACAAGCCGGCGTTGTGCGGGGTGCACAGACGTAGCTTGAGTAGCGGGTAGTGGACGGCGACGCAGCGCTCGGCAGTGAACGCGACACTGATCCACACAGATCCGACTGATAGTATAATGTGTATCGACTTCCCGGAGTAACAAGCAAATGAACTTGTACTGTCGAATCTAAAGCCCCAAACTAAAAATGGGTAGACCAGCACCGACACGAAGATCAGCACGAGACTGTCAACGACGGCCAGGGTGCTCAAGTAGACGTTGGCCGAGGTCCGCACGAGTCCGTCCCGCCTCAGCACGAGCAGTACGAGCGTGTTACCGACGAGTCCTGTCACGCAGAGCGGCGGCCAGCCGTACTGCCACAGGTTGGGAATCGGATAGTAAGAAAATACTCTTGTGATGGTTTCATTAGATGTAACCGCGTCCTCCAGAACCGACGACACCGTCGACAATAGAGCCGTGTCATTCGCCATGGTTCAACTCCAAACTAACGGAACTTTGCCACAAATTACCCACGATGCTAGGAACAAATTCAAGAATGTGATGTATAATGCCAGGAATATTAGCTTTATACCAACGCAGATATTATCAGAGTTAACATTAACACTTGACTTTGAGGAGTTGCCGTATGTAAAAATTCCCATCCGATGAATTGTTGTCAACGCCTGAGCTCCAACATGTATTCGATGGCAGACCCAGTTTAATGCTCTGTTGTTTTATTAGGCGGAGTCATGATCCACTTTCCATCTCATTAGGCGTTACTAATAAGACAAGTACCAATACGTATTTTGCAAAGATTATATGCTGTGGATATGCACATATTCATCATTGTCGTCTTTTCATTTCTGGTACCATCCTGGTTGCCCTGCGCTGCACATTACACACTTTCTATTATGCGCCTCTGAGCTTAGTTTCCAAGGATTTAGGCGCAATATAAGTTATCTTATTATTATTACGTTGATGTATTTTTCTTTAAAGTGGCGCCGTGCCTGGACGCTGTAATCTAAAAGCGGTCGTATAAGTTATTTATATAACTTGAATATGACCTTCTTTGTTATATATTTTGATAGCCGAGTTACTCGGCGTTGCCCGGTGAAAAAGGCATTCATATGTATGTGACCCACGAAAACCCCACTACCCTGAACGAATTTCGAAAAAATCAAAATCTACAAACCACCACAATGGGCGAGTGTTGAAACTGATTTAGAGACAGGATTATATTAAAATTGAATTTGTTGTTTAAATTAGCCCGCCTTTATTGCTACATGTTTTGCCCTGTGTGATGCAATGGTGTGTGTGTATGTGCGTGTGCGTGCGTGCGTGCGTGCGTGCGTGTGTGAGTGAATGCGTGAGTGTGTATGTGTGTGTTGTGTGTGTATGTGCGTGCGTGTGTGATTAACACTTCACCCCTTGCAGACCATCATTCAACACAATCTCGACCTTTCTTAGACGCATTCAACTCTAGAATGACATCGAAGTGGCAGCGGACGAGTTAATTGAGTTGGGTGATTATAGTGATCAAATCCGCGCACAAATCAAAACTTACACGATATATTTAGCGCAAATGTTTTCTATACACACACGTGTCCACACAAAAATAATAGTTCTACAGTACAAACTATTAGTTCTATGTCTACAAATGCTTCGCGAAACCCCGAAAGGTATCACTCTAAAAGACATCTTCAAAAGCAGCGGACCTGACACTATCAATGGTCCGAAAGAGGTTTAATGCCGGCCACTGTGAGATTGTAAATGGACCCCCGTGGTAAATGGACCGGGGGTTCTTTTACAACAGGGTTGTAAATGGACCCCCGTAGTAAATGGACCGGGGGTCCGTTTACCACGGGGTTGTGTATGGACCCCTTTGGTAAATGGACCGGGGATGCTTTTACCACGGGGTTGTATATGGACCCCTTGTGAAAAATGGAACTGTTTATGTTTTAGTTATTTCAACATATATTATAGCCATGGTTTACTGATATTTAGACATTAAAATCTACTTTTATGAATAGCAAAATTGTACCAATACATTTTTTTTAAACAATGCTAATAACCGTAAAAAGATACTGAAGTGGCCGTTGTTGATTTAAACCATTAAATTTAGAAACTGTTTTTGCATAGTTTTGATTTGTACGTATACAAGTGAACCACTTCTAACTCAGTCAACACATTGAAAATACGTACGGGGGTCCATTTACATTCTCATGCAAAGTCTGTCTCCGCTTTCGTCTCTAGACTGTCCAGGCAAGGTTGGTCGTCTTTTCAGTCATCCTGTAAATCCCGCTCCACTATGCATCTGTATGTGGCCTGGTATCAATACTGGTGGCCTTTACTAGAGCCACCTTGTCGTAGATATATCATTTGGAGTATCAAAACTACAGTAGTGTTATTCGAGTCCTTCCACCAGTTTGTGTGACACGCCACAGTCAGTTGCATGAGGTTGTTGGAAGAGGTGAAGTAAATAAAAAAATAGAACTAGCCTCGTGTTGATATGTACCCTATGCGTTGTCAGTGCATACAGCTTTGCCTCTGCCTATTTACTATAATAATGCTTATTATTATAAATGATAATAGTATAAAGATGTATTAGGTTAGAGATAGCCCCCCAGGAGGATATTATTCCCATCATTCGGACTTAGACCAAAATACTCTGCACAAAATTACAAAAACCCTCAATAGAGGGTTAGCAAACAATGATGTACCAGTGAAAGACAAGGAGAAAACATCATATTAAGTGAAGCTGGTAAGATTGCATGGTGGAAGGAACACTTTCAGACTATTCTGAACAGGTCAGAACCCCCTGGCACAGCAAAAATATACCAGCAGCAGTAGAGGATCTGGGCATCAACATAAATACACCAACTATAGAAGAGGTGAAAGCAGCGATCATGGGAATGAAGAATGGTAAGGCAGCAAAAATGGATGGACTGACAGCAGAAATGTCGAAGGCATATGAAACACAGACAGACGCCAAGGTTATTGACAAAGACTTTTAGTCTGTCAAACTGCAACAACTAGAGAGGCATCACCTTGTTGTCCCTCACCAGCAAGGTCTTCAGCAAGTTCATTTATAAGATACTGGCAGAAACACTTGACAAGAACAGGCGGGCTTTCGTTCGGGACGCTCTTGCTCTGTCCACATCTTCACGCTGTGACAGATTTTAGAGCAAAGTAAAGAGTGGAACGCACCGTTATATGCAAATGTTGTAGGCCTAGAGAAGGCATTCGACAGCATCCATCGCGAATCTCTGTGGAGGATATTGCGCCACTGTGGAGTCCCTCAGAAACTAGTGAACATAGTGAAGATGCTGTGCAGCGACGTTTCATCACAAGTGATGTGCAACAATGAATTGACCGATACCTTTAAAGTCAGCACCGGGGTGAAACAAGGATGTATAGTCTCCCCCTTCTTCCTCATCCTTGGAATAGACTGGATCATGAAGAGTGTAGTCAGTGAAGGAAGAAGAGGTATACGGTGGAACTGTACAAGCCATTTGGAACACCTGGATTTTGCCGATGATATAGCGCTGCTCTCACATCGACACAAAGATATGCAAGCCAAGACAGATAGCAAGGCAAGAACAGCAAGACAGATTGGACTCAGTTCAACACCAAGAAAACAAAACACTTAAGGATGAACAGCAGAACGGAAGCAGTCATCATGATTATTGGTGAACAAATCGAGAATGTAGAAGATTTCACGTACCTGGGCTCCAAAATGACAACCAGCGGTAGTAGTAATATAGGTGGTGTACGATTTATGTGTGATTATGAGTAGTGCAAGTGCAAAGTGCCCGGATGTAGGTCAAGGTCAACGGTCAAGTGGTGCCTCGCGGAATTTCCGTGAACTAAAATAGCACCGACTATCGGGATTTTTATGAACTAAACTAGCGCCCGCCCCTCCCCCTAGCGGACATTTTATTAACTTGTTCTAGTGCCACCTGACGGACAAGTTGTGAACTAAATTTGGAGTACTGCCAAAATTCGTGCGTCTTTGTTTGACCAGTAGCGCCACCTGGCGGATTTTTCGTGATCTAAATTGTCTCTAGTGGATAGGTCGTGTGTTCAAGTGGCGCCACCTAGCGGATAAGTTGTGAACTAAATGTTCGAGTACTGCCAACATTCATGTCTCTTGCACGCTTGCGTGCAATAGAGCCTCATGACGGATAGATCAGGAACAACAAAAATCATCCCTGGCGGACATTGGTGTCTTTTCTTATATGTCATAGGTTGTGGACCATTTTTTAGGTATAACGCCCTCCTAGCCTATACATTTACAACTTTAACATAGGGCCAAACCTGACGAATCGGTAGAGATGCACGAGGTGAGTTGGTTATACAGGTAGTGATCTGGTTAGCCATCGTTTTGAGCTCTCGTCACGAAAGAGTATTAGCTATTCTCATAGGTTAGAAATTTCATCTTCATTCGGCACTGTCGAACTGTTATAGAAGGCCTGCGTCTGTTTTTTGTGGTCATTATATCTTACATTTTGGAAGTGATAACGTCCGGCAAGGGATTTTGCTACCGAAGGCGCAGCCTTCTCCGGCTACGGGCCCACTCGACCTCTCAACCCCAACAATCAACCTGGACCAACAACCAACGACCAGTTCAACGACCAGTCCGACGACCAGTTCGACGATCAAACCAATTTCGTCTCTGTCATCAGCTCCGTCAACCAACCCAATCATCAACCTGACATCGTCATCTCCGACGAAGCGTCGGAAGCTTTTGCCTCGTTATGCCTGCTGTATGTGTGGCAGTACCTTCAAGTATAAAGCGAATTGGCCCGCCCATGTGAAGCAGGGCTGCTGCCAAAGGAAGCAAGATAAACAGCGGTGACGTAAAGAACAACTTGAAGAACAACTTGAAGAGATAACAGTAAGCTTCAATTTTTTCATAGTGTTCAAATGCTATTCATGCCATTTTGTTAGAACATTTTCAAAAGAACATAATATTTTTTGTTCTTATACATACCAGTTGAACATTCATTATTAAATTCATCTCGTTACTGTTTCAGCGACAAGAAAACGAGCCCATTGCTGCAACGTACGTCGCTACTTCTGCTTCTTCCCCCCTGTTGCGGCAAATATCGACCCTCCAAGCGACTGTCTCTACTGCTGAACACACCCAAGCAGTGCAAGGAGAAACGACGACAATCTTTACATAGTAGAGTTGAACTTACTTCAAATGGTTGACTGTTTGCAAACTGGTTTGAACTGGTATTCGCTGTCCAAGTCTGATCTACTCTACAGCCCGTGAATGTGTATTTCCTACAATCCGTGCTAGTTCGGCACGCCCATGTGACCTTTCAGCAGATTCACTAACTATATAAGCGCTGTGTAGATTCCGTTTCGAAACAGAGGCGAAACACTAGGGAACAAATGGTTCTGACACTAATGGAGGGTGACCTGTAAAGAACTTTCTTTTGTCTTGTACACGATTAAACTTTGCAAGACTCTGTATCAATGTCTAGTATTTGGTTCTTGTAGTTATGGAATGTGACATGTAAATACGTTTGTGTTGAATACGAATAAAAGGTACAAACCTCATCTTGTGTCTTTTTCATAGTGTAATGCAAAGCATATGTTGGGAACCTTACTAATAGCCTTACACTTCACAACTAAATCAACTATCCGTATTGTCAACAGCAACGATACCAAGGGCAGTGATCATAGGGACAGGTATAGAGAGATACATATTCATAGATACATACATTCTGGACTTGTCTGTTTGCTGCGGGCGTGAGCGCGCGCACCCTGTATGACATCATTAAACTGCTACGCGCAGTAATACATACAGCAGACATAGAGACAGACTATACATACATAGAGACATACATATATACATGCATAGAGACATAGATATACGGACGAGACATCTCACGAGAGTACGGATGACACATCACATGAGAGTACGGATGAGACAAGAGACGAGACTATGGACGAGATATGCCGCGAGACTACGGATGACACATCACACAAGAGTACGGACGAGACAAGAAACGAGACAACGGACGAGATATGCCACGAGACTACGGATGACACATCACACGCGAGACTATGGCCGAGATATGCCACGAGACTATGGATGACACATCACACGAGACTACGGATGACACATCACACGAGACTACGGATGACACATCACATGAGAGTACGGATGACACATCACATGAGAATACGGATGAGACAAGAGACGAGACTATGGACGAGATATGCCACGAGACTACGGATGACACATCACACGAGAGTACGGATGACACATCACATGAGAGTACGGATGACACATCACACGAGACTACGGATGACACATCACACGAGACTAAGGATGACACATCATATGAGAGTACGGACGAGACAAGAGACGAGACTATGGACGAGATATGCCACGAGACTACGGATGACACATCACACGAGACTACGGATGACACAGATATGACAGTCACTTATGCCTGTGTATTGTTCAGTAGAGATGACAGCCAGTTATGTATGTGTAGTTCATTGTGAGTGACGTCATGATAAGCGCAGTAATGTTGTGCACGAGGTGAGTTGGTTAAACAGGTAGTGCTTTGGTTAGCCATCGTTTTCAACTTGCGCACTTGAATGTAATTTCATCATGTGACGTCATGGTCAGTGAGTGACGCCATGGTACCTGCAGTCATTTTGACCAACACGTCGCACGAATCAAACTATAGACACAAGTTGTACAAACGAAACACTATGCTTTGACCAACACGCTGCACGAATTGAACTCATACCAACTAGTTGTACAAATGAAACACTATGCTTTGACCAACACGCGGCACGAATTGAACTCAGACCAACTAGTTGTACAATCGAAACACTATGCTTTGACCAACACGCGGCACGAATTGAACTCAGACCAACTAGTTGTACAAACGAAACACTATGCTTTGTGTGTGTGTGTGTGTGTGTGTGTGTGTGTGTGTGTGTGTGGTGTGTGTGTGTGTGTGTGCGTGTGTTTGTGAGTGTGGTGGTGGTGGTGGTGTGTGTGTGTGTGTGTGTGTGTGTGTGTGTGTGTGTGTGTGTGTGTGTGTGTGTGTGTGTGTGTGTGTGTGTGTGTGTGTGTGTGTGTCTGTGTGTATGTGTGTGTGTGTGTCTTACCCCACCTTCCCCTATGTAACATAAAATTATGTAAAATATTTTAAGTTTTAACAAAAAAAATTGAAAAAGAAACATTTATAAAAGAGATCCTATTCGAAATCTACAACAATAATTTCTTAGATTTTGTGCAAACACGTTTTTAAGAAAACTTTGATTGAAGTGCAAGTTTACGATTATAGAATGATGGAGATCTGCTTTGTGAAAAGACGCAAACATCACAAAATGGCAAGGCGCTCAAAGTAATATGTGATAAATATCATCCGTCACATATTGATTGACCCACCACAGTAAAGTGGGTATTATGTTGCAAAATAATTGCGAAATGGAGTTTTTTATTATTATTTTTTGATTCCACAGAACACAATGCCTCATCTGTTGAAATGTTGAATTGTGATTTATTCCTAAAATTGAAGCAATTAAACTTTAAAAAGTGACATTTTGAGGGAAAAAAAGTAATTTCGACTCATATTGACTATTGTTTTTTATCTATAGGTTTGTAAATACATGTATTTTATTAGTTTTGGAATATTTGAGATTGTAAGTATGCATTTCTGGCAAAATTAAAAAATTGATGGGTCATGACTCAGACAGCTATTTTTGGCTTGTGTGCTGAATAAGACTGTGATTCAACACCCAGATCGCTGATGTGGTCAGAAATATTGACCAGCCCAGGGGCGGATACAGAGACGGTAGTCTAGGAAGGCCCAAAACCTCCGACTGCACCCTTTGAGGCTCACCAAAAACCCCACTGGTGGCCGAACCAAATTCATATTGGGTAGGCTGAGCCAGAGCTTCAGTTACAGCACAGAATTTGCCAAATATACAATTATAAAACACGTATCAATATTGAAATGGGCAAGAAGAAGTGTATCACTTTTTATAGTTTGATATGAATGAGGAAATATTATTTTAGACTAGATTATCACTGTAGCCATTTGTGCAAAAGAATAACAATTTGTGATGGCCAATATAAACAATAACTTTTAGTAATTTAAATCAATATTTACACAACCAAGTTATTATGTGTTTACAATAAAATAGCTAAACATTGAATATTTTATGTTAGAGAGCTGTCAAGTGAATTCCATAATGATACACTTTTAATTGAAACACATATTCTTTTTAAATTGGTACGAGTATAAAAAAAATTAAATTGTCTTAAAAATTGTCTAGTTAAAGAGACAGCCATGTACAACGTAAACAACTATTGTATATTCACTGGTAGCAGATTGCTATTTGCTCTGTATATATTCAGTGCAGTTCGTAATTCAAAAATATCTGATACTTTCAAAATACGTAATTCAGAGAATAGACAAGAGGTGCAATGTCTTAGTTCTACAAATTAAGCGCTCAATCTTTTTTATAATAATACTAAACAATTGAGAGTACTAGCATATGTATTGCCCCATACTTCGATGAAGTACATACTACAGGCTAGAAAGAGAGAATGATACAGCATAAGCATTCCACGTTTGTCAATGACAAAGCTAGCTCTATACATTATGGCATAACTCTGAAAGAGTTTAGATTTTATCATAGAAATGTGTTTTTTCCATGTCCATTAATTATTGATCAGACTGCCTAAAAATTTAATAATTCAACCTAGCTTAATTCTTCCCTACTTATATGTATATATTATTGTGATTTTGATACACGATTATCAAAGTACATACAATTTGTCTTTGATATGTTCAATTTAATCCCTGGCATCCATGGTTAACACCCTGACAGTGGGGTGTGGTTACTAGCATGGGTTAATAATAGTAACATTAGAATATTTCAAGATGTCACGTATAATTATGAGATATAATAAGACAAAACCACAATTTGTTTTGTCTGTTGCAGTGTCTATTCCAATACTGGTTCTCAAGCTCTCAGTAGTTCCCTTCAAGAAGGGTTTTTACTGTGATGATAAAAGCATTGTCCACCCTTACAATGCTGACACAGTACCACTGTGTGCAGTTGTAGCAATTGTATTATTCTGTATATGCGTGAGTATATACATGTTGGAGTATCATTGTCTACCCAGGTAATTTTTAAAGGAGGTTGCTTATTCATAATTTTGTTGTATTTTGTTATATGCTGGTGTAATGTTCTTAAGATTAGGATAACTATGTGGAAGGCCGCCACATTTTATTCAATAAGCCCGAAACAGTGTTTGCAATTTGAATTTTCTTTCACATAATGTAAATAGTTATAAACAACTCTATTGAGCCTTGCCAATATAACATACATCTGCAGTTTCATAACTAATTTACTGTGCAAGAACTATACAAATATGAAATGCCAAACATCCTAACAAAAACAAAGCTGCCAAAAATACTATACTGGAAAAATGTGAGTGGCACTCTACAGGTGCCCGTCTATCGCCGGAACAAAAAGACTGTGGCAGTTAGTGGTGAGAAGACAACAGCGCAGGTGACTGCGTTTGGGTGTCACGTACATCCGTACCTGGTTGCTGTCTATCTGGCTGTGGGTGCTGTAAGCTTTGGTGCAGCCCTGTGTCAGCTCACCACAGACATTGCCAAGTACAGTCTGGGTCGACTCCGCCCACACTTCCTCGATGTTTGCAAGCCAAACTGGGCAAACGTCTCCTGCACGGACGCCCACGGTCACATGAAATACTTGCAGGATGATGTCTGTACACAAACTGACAGAAGACTGCTGAATGAAGCCAGGTATGCATTGTTTTCTTTCTGTTGGCTCTGTCTTAAAAATAATATAACTATATTAAACCATTCAGTGTCAGGTAATCTGACTGCAACTTGACATATCTTATTAAAAAATCTAATATGTGACAGTTCTAAATATGGAGTTCAAAATGTATCGTATTATTGTTATCATACTTTAAAGAGGCTGCCGAATAGAAAATTAAACACTTACATTATTAATAGCTGACTGAAGCCTCTCTCTCTATGCATATGTATATATATATATATATATATATATGTATATATATATATATTTGCAGTCGAACCTCGCTTTACGGCCACCTCAGTTATAAAACCACCTCACAATTAAGGTTTCCCTCGCACAGCCTCAAATTCGTTCTGTAAGAATAAAGTATAGGAAATTAGTCTCGCAATTATGGTCACGTCTCAATTCACACTATTTTGCCAGTCCCGAAGATGACCTTAATGGTGAGGTTTCACTATATATATATATAGTCTATTGTTTATAATTCGGGTTGTACTTTTAAATGCTAACATTTAGCACATCACAAATAGTGTTCCTTTACATTCAAATATGTAGTGTACGAACACAGTAGGTTTAATCATGTTTATAGGCACAGTTGTTAGAGAGTGTACACAATTTTGTTAAAATAATCAACACAATTGACCTCGTGTCACTACCTTAACTTTATTATAATACCAGGCTGCATACATTACAATGTCGTGTAGATTTGTTTAATTTCTTGGAAAAAGGCATCTGAAATGTGACAAGTGAAACATTCAATTAATGAGGCAGCTTTAAAATGTTCTCTCCGGTTTTCAAGCTCGGGGTTTTCATCGTGCAGTACCTCCCATTTTTCACTGCTTATATTACTACTAAAATTTGCATTAATCCTGTTGTCAAATCGTTTTATTGCAGACTCTCATTTCCGTCTGGCCATGCATCTTTCTCAGTGTACTGCATGGTTTATGCCATTGTAAGTAAAGTGTTATAACTGAGACTAGATTACAAGCAGCCATGTCATTGAGTAAAGCCAATATAAAAAGGACAATATAAGCACAACAGTTACACAACTAATGTTTCATTTTATTTAATATGAGTACTCCTGTGTGTTGTAAATATGATGTATGTTACTGTGCCGTGTCGTGCTGTCATTACCACTGCAGTTACAGATAAACGTACTTTACTTTTTTTTCTCAATCTGATATGTTGAAATATCTTGACTATAATATGTCCTCCACAAAATTTGTATACAACCAATACAACATATTTGTAAAGATGTCGCTTTATCTAGATAATAATGTATAAACAAATCTGCTATTTATCAATGTTGTTGTTTTTCTTGAAAACTTAAAAATACAACCTTAATATGGAATGGCTCTGATACCATGTTGCGTGCTGGAATGTTACAGATATACCTGCAAGTGAAACTGACACGGCGCCACTGGTCGAGTCTGTTGAAGCACATACTACAAGCCATGTTGGTCTGCATGACCTACTACACGTGTCGGTCTCGAGACTCTGACTACAAACATCACTGGAGTGACGTCATCGGAGGCGCCGTTATTGGTGCAACAATTGGCATATTCTCCGTATGTGGCAGTTTCACAATAGTCTTTCTTTTCTAATAATTACAATACTGTGGCACACTGCCTTATTTATGGATGCGCGATGATGATATCACCATGTCTAGATGATGTTATCATCATGTCGCTTGTCTTCCAGGAACCCACTAAAATAATCCGTAGTTAGTGTAATGCCAAAGATAATGAAAAATTAACCGCTCATCCTAATAGATTGCATCACCATTTGCTAACAGAAAACATGCCTATCCAATATTCTATTTTGGCAAAGTATTATATCAATGGTTATAATGTTAGAAACATGACAATTGTATTACATGAACATTATTTTGTTGGCTGGTGATGAAATAATTATCTTCGGGGCCCCAGAACCTGAGAGTAATGGGAACAGGGGCGTTGTGATTTAAATGTGGACCAATGGTTGGTGTACACAGAAAACGCGATGGTTTTAACTAAGTTATACTATATACTGAGGTTGGTACTACTATTATAACGTATTGTTCACGTGGACATGCTTTCATTTGTAGTTTGTGCAAATCACCCCATTTTCAATCTTACTTCCATTCGGGAAGCCGTAACTGGGTGATCCATAGACACAATACACAACCAGCCGGATCCGTTGATAAAGTCCACTTACGATGAACCAGTGACATGTTACTTTTCTGTGCAGGCCCGGTACATATCGAACATATTGAGATGCACAAGCCACAAACCCCGACAAAGTGTCTGCAAGACTGGACACTACTGAACCTCGACAGAATCGAGAACAATTCAACGAATCAAGATGTACAGCTACGGAATATTTCGCAGTGGGGTAACTCGTAGTGCATGCGACAGCGTATGAGTTAATGTTATATACATTTATACATGTTTAACCAGAAATAGTTTACTATGTCAATTAGCAGATGGCTGATTGTACACCAGAATGTGTGAATATGTAATCAAGAAGAAACATGCTGGTCCTAGATGATTGTCAAAGCTGTCATAAACTAGAAATAGTTTCATCAATTTACAGACTATGGAGCGGTGGTCGCACGATAGAGCGCCGGACTGTCGATCGAGAGGCCTATGATTCAATTCCACCTGCCGCCATTTCGAAACTTAGGCAATTTCGTTCACCTTACATTGCCCATGTCTTTCAGAAGAGACATTAAAATCCATCGGTCCCTTCTACCTGGTGTCTATACCAGGTGAAGTAAAATATCCCACACAGGGGGTAACATGTGTAACCTGTCGTGGACTCACAGGTCGATCTCTATCTCCAACCCACTGGGTCTTGTTCCGAGCGGCCGGAGTTGCTTCCCGGTCGGCCGTTTGAGAGATGCCGAACAGGCAATGTATATGAATGTACATACATACATCAGTTTACATATGGTATTTAGCATAACAGTGTATCGTGATAGCTATTCTATCTTATCAGACAGTCTCCTTGTATGTAATTCCAACTTGGGCAGCGCTGATGGTCGTGATGGACCATTGCGGGACCAGTACCATGTGAACTCATGCAGCAAAATAACTGCTGATGTGTTTGTGATTTTTAGGAATTTATTATTTAACAGGATCAATGTTTCTTTGATCATTTAGAAGATCATCTTCGAAGAACGAAATATGATCTGGGTAGATATCAATGTTTTAATGAAGGCTAAAAATAAAACCGGGTTACCGGAATGTTGTTTTAAACAGTCAGTTCAAGAATGTTATTACAATTTGCCACCACCATAGTAATGAGTTACGTTTATGACTGCTCAAGTTACAATATCCCACATAATCAACCATTAAACTGTAGAGTTACGTATAATTATCATAAGACATAACATAAATGTTCGCAGGTGCTCGTAAAAAGTATGTTTTGTGCTACGTAAACCATGTACATTAAAGAACAAATAAATCACCCTGTTTAGACGCTATGCAAAAACAACGTCTAAACCAAATGGTGACGCTGCTTATTCTTCTATAAAGTAGGCTTATTACTTTATTGCCAGGAGAGATCAGAGAGATCACAAGTCGTAAAACAACTTCGAACAACATCGAACAGTAAGAATTAATACTTTGGAGCGTTTAGTGGAAACTTGCAACGTTTTGATCCACCATCTGCGGATCTTGAAGAGACACTAAAAGCCATCCCGACTACCCTCCTGTGACGATATCACAATTAAAGTGATAAACTGACACGCCACCTGGTGAATAAGGTGTATATCAGCGTGCTAGTGGCTACACTAAAGCCAACGTGGTTTTGTGTGTGTTGTCGCCATGATGTGTGTTGTCGCCAGATGTAAACGAAACAAAGTCGGCAATAAATTACAGTTTTATACATCGGCTTGTTTATATACATATATATATAAACAGTTATCGTTATATGGTGTCAGTACTGGGATAGTATAAGCCACAGAAGAAACCGAAGAAGACGCGTACAAGATGAGTGCAAGATTGACGGCAAAAGTGCCGAATCAGCTCTCCTTGGAAAACAGAGGAGAATCATGGCGGATCTTCAAGAGAGAATGGAGATACTACGAGACAGCGACGAAAATAGCGAAAGAAGATGACGAGGTCAGAGTTGCTGCGTTTCTGAACGTATTAGGTACGGAAGGAGTAGATCTATATGAAACATTCCAGTGGCAAGAGGACGAAGACAAGAATAAGATCGATGTCGTCATACAGACATTTGATGACAACTGCATTGCCAAGACCAATGAAACCTATGAGTCATACAGATTCTTCAACAGATCGCAAAATGCAGGTGAGACGGTGGAAGCCTATATAACAGCGCTATACAAGCTGTCAGCCACTTGTAATTTTGGGACTTTGAGAGAGAGACTGATTCGAGACAGGTTGGTCATAGGTATAAAGGACGATAAAGCAAGAGAAAAGTTACTTGCAAAGGAAGACCTAAATCTGGAAACTTGCGTTGCCATGTTGAAAACATTACAAGTGACACACACACGTGCACAAGAAATAAGTACAGAAATGACCACTCACTTAGTTCGACACAAGGCGGCGCCAGTCAAGCCACCAGCTGCAAGCCCATACAATGCAAATTATGGCAATCCTGCAAGAAAGTACAACAGATCTAGACGTTCGAGTACTAGCAAGTACACACCTACCAGTAAAAGGTATGCACAACTTTCTGGTGAGGGACGATCAGGATGTAGTAGGTGTGGTGGTATACATGCTAAAGGGAAGGACAAGTGTCCTGCACGTGGCGCCACCTGCCATGTGTGCGGAAAACTAAATCACTTCGCTAAGATGTACAGAAGTGCAACTACTCATCAATTGGTCGAACTAGCGATCATACACACAGTGGGCAGTGAACGTAAGACGAAAGCACACGTAACACTGACAATAAATGGCAAAACAAATGTGTCGTTTCACATGGACACAGGGTCATCAGTGGACATCCTGCCATATCAGGACTACGTATGTGCAACAGCAGATCACTCATGCAGCAAGTTGGAGAACACGAACATTAGACTCGTCATGCACAACAAGTCGGTAGTGAAACCGATAGGACTGGCGCGTTTGCAAGTTCACCGCAAAGGAACAAAGAGACAGATGCGTTTCGTTATTGTGCGTGCCAATGTTGTTCCACTTCTGAGTTTGCAGTCATGTCTGGACCTTGACTTAATTCAGATAAACGACTGTGATGCAATAAATGCAGTGACCATGAGAACAGACAGTCGGAACCGTGACAAAGGTGGTGACAGCCAACAGACAACGATGGAGACAACACAAACACTACCAACGACTGGTAAAACATGTCCATCGAAAGCAGACAAAGTAAAACTGCGAAACAAATCAGTACCATTCATTGGTCATCTTCTCACTGATGAGGGACTCAAGGTAGACGTATCCAAGGTTGAGGCCATCATGAATATGCCTACTCTAACGGATGTCACAGCACTGAAGCGAATTCTCGGCATGGTTGGCTATCTTGCGAAGTTCTTGCCACATTTGTCACAAGTCTGTGAACCACTGAGACAACTAGATCGGAAAGATGTGGAGTGGTGTTGGCTTGAGCAACATCAAGATGCTTTGAACAAGATCAGAGAACTGATCACAGCAGCACCAGTGCTCGCATACTATGATGTAAAGCAAGCAATCACAATCCAATGTGATGCATCCCAGAGTGGTTTGGGTGCAGTGCTCCTGCAAGAGGGAAAACCAGTGTGCTACGCCCCTCGAGCACTCACAAACACAGAACAGAACTATGCCCAAATCGAAAAAGAGCTCTTAGCGATTGTCTTTGCATGTGAACGATTTGACCAGTATGTTTACGGAAGACCCATCACCGTGCAATCGGATCACAAGCCACTTCAGACGATCACAAAGAAATCGATGATCGATGCACCGAAGAGACTGCAGAGAATGCTGCTCCGTCTGCAGAAGTACAGCATAGATGTCGTGTATACGAAAGGAAACGAAATGCATATCGCAGATGCACTATCTCGAGCATACCTTCCATACAGCCACGCACATGACCCAGGGGATCATGTGTTCGACATTGAACTGCAACAAGTGGACATGACAGAAGATGTTCATCTGTCGACCAACGGAATACACGAAATCATGTGCAAGTCACGTAAAGACGACGAAGTGAAAACTGCAGTTCGCTACACACTTTAGGGATGGCCGGATCGACGTGAAGCAGTCCATCCACTCGCACGACCGTATTTCAATTGCCGTGACAAGCTCAGCACACAGGATGGCGCACTATTCAAGGGACAGAGAATCGTCATACCCCGTGACATGCGAGCCATGCTCATAAAGAAACTCCACTCCTCGCACTTAGGAGTCGAAGGATGTCTTAGAAGAGCACGTGAAGTGATGTATTGGCCAGGCATGAACCAAGAAGTAAAAGATGTCATCAGTGCCTGCAGTACGTGCAACGCGTACAAACCAGAACAATGTAGAGAGCCGTTGTTGTCACATGAGATACCGTCACGTCCATGGTCACGAGTTGGAGTTGACCTGTTCCACCTTCATGGACAGGACTACCTCATAACGGTGGACTACTTCTCGAACTTCTTCGAAGTTGACAAGCTGTCAATGACCAGTGCAACACAGGTTATCACCAAACTGCGTATTCACTTTGCGAGATACGGTGCACCAGACAAAGTGATTTCTGACAATGGGCCACAGTTTGCGTGTGAGGAGTTCAAGTTGTTCTCAGAGCGTTGGAAATTTGAACATATCACATCGTCACCTCGTTACCCCCAGGCAAACGGAAAGGTGGAAAACGCAGTCAAGACGGCAAAGCAAATCATGCGGAAAGCAATTGATGACAAGGCGGATGTGTATTTGGCGTTTCTGGACTATCGAAACACACCTACAGAAGCTATGCACACTTCGCCAGCTCAACGGATGTTCGCACGTCGAACCAGAACACTGCTACCAACGCTGCCAGTACTGCTGCAGACCGATCCTGCAGCACAACGTGATGCTCCTGAGCAACTCAAACGCAGAAAGGAGAAACAAGCCAGGTTATACAATCGTACGAGCAAGAACCTAAGCATACTACACCCAGGAGATGTTGTGCGGTTCAAGAAGCCAAATGACTCATGAACATGGACACTAGCACGCATTCATAAACCATCGGGCGTCAGATCTTACATCATTGAGAGTGAAGGCTCGACATACCGAAGGAATAGACGACAACTACATGCCACACCAGAGCAGTATAAGGATGATACTCGGTACTCTCAACAAGATGAACCTGACAATACGATGAAAAGACCAATGTGTTCAGACAACACGTGCGTAGACAACCAGAACGCACAACGTCACGTCTCCAAGTGAACCTTCAGTCGAAACGTCTCCACAACGTAATGTACCATCCACGGTAGTACATTCACCACGCAATATGCCGCCGAGGGTTATAAGTTCACCATGCAGTGTGCCGGCGACTGTTGCACGACCAAGGCGTCAATTGAAACTTCCAGCAAAGTTCAAAGACTTTGAAATGAAGTGAAAAGTTAAACATCTGACTGTAAAAAGAGGGGGATGTGACGATATCACAATTAAAGTGATAAACTGACACGCCACCTGGCGAATAAGGTGTATATCAGCGTGCCAGTGGCTACACTAAAGCCAACGTGGTTTTGTGTGTGTTGTCGCCATGATGTGTGTTGTCGCCAGATGTAAACGAAACAAAGTCGGCAATAAATTACAGTTTTATACATCGGCTTATTTATATACATATATATAAACAGTTATCGTTATACCTCCCGGTTGAAGAAACCATAACCGGTGCAAAGGCAGTCGCTAAACAAATGACAGACACCGCTGCAGAAGAACTCCGAGGGGAGGTTGTCCCCACCATCAAACGAGCAAAACTCACTACTGCGGCTCTAAAGGAACTGATCGTCATACTCCCTGCAGACAAAGGTAGAGCCACGCCCGCCGCCGCCGCCGCCGCCGCCGCCGCCACCGCCACGGTTATCATGAACACTACCGAATACAGAGAGAAATGGCATACATGGTGGGTGATACGAACACGTATACCAGACTAAGCAAAGACCCTACCCACAAATATAAATACAGACTTATCAACATCATAAGGAAGTGGAAGAGAAATGGATCAATCACAGACAAATTGTACTAGAAACTATACCCAGACTCGGAAGAAACCCCCCCCCCCCCAAATTATATGGGATCCACAAAGCCAACACACCTCTCAGGCCCATAGTATCCAGCTGTGGAAGTACAGCATACAACGCAGCAAAATACCTCGCCAACATCCTAACCCCCTTAGTGGGCAAGACCCGTCACAGCATCAGAAACACCAGGGAACTGATTGACAAACTGAGTGGGCTGGAAATACCACCTGCACGGAAACTGGTGTCATATGATGTCACAGCGCACTTCGCCAGTTTACCTGTAAACAAGACACTGGAAGTAATGACTGAGATGTTACATGAAGATGACACCTTAACCAGCCGCACGGAAATGTCCATCTCACAGATAGTGGAGCTCCTTGACTTCTGCCTGTACACCACCTACTTCATATATGAAGGTGTTTACTACCAGCAAACACACGGTGCAGCTATGGGATCACCTAGACCCCCTCCTAGTAGCTAACTGCTACATGGAACTATTTGAGAAACAAGCCATCTCTACGTACAGCACCTCAACCCCCATCGCTGTGGTTATGCTACGTGGATGACGCATTCACTGTATTACATGAATATGACGTGGAAGAGTTCACCGAACACATCAACAACATCGACCCACACGTCAAATTCACAATCGAACCAGAGACTGACAGCAACCTTCCTCTCCTGGATCTATGCACCCACATTCTAGATGATGGATCCACCAAGCTAACCATATACAGGAAGCCTACACACACGGAGCAGTACGTCAACTTCAAGTCACACCACCCTCTAACTCATAAAAGATCAGTTGTATGCACTCTCACCAACAGGGCCCAGCTGTACATCACCGCAGCTGAAGACAGGAAATCAGAACTTAGACATGTCCACAACGCCCTGAGAGCCAATGACTAATCGGAGTGGGCGCTTGTAGTCCCGCCACCCAGTGCGAACAGACCACCTACTAATCTAAGCTACGTCACATGACATCAATGCGTGATCAAGATCCGCAGAAGGTGGATCGAAAAATTGCAAGTTTCCTCTAAACGCTCCAAAGTAAATGTTAATTCTTGCAGCCCAATGAAATCTTGGAGCCACGAATAATATTTTTCATAACTTCGAAGGTGTCCTTTGTGTGATTCGTCGTTGGGAATTCCCATATCGCTCAATCAATTCCTGCTCCATCAACCATTTATGCGTTGTCTCAGGCAATGTTGAAATATCACTCATGAAAGCACGAGATGTCTTTCAAAACAGGGAAGTCATTTAAGGTGTGGGGCATCACCATCCTAAGTTACACCAGGGCCCCGTTACCTAATCCATCCCTGTTCTGATACGACTGCAAGAGCAGTGCACGTAACGTACTATGGGAACAAGACATCACCCGTGTCCGACGGAACCAAGCACGAGGGGAAAGGTATAGTCGATACTATAACAATTATTAGTGATCATTCATTTGAGTTGTTGCATGAGCAAGACGAAATCGACTTGCACAACGCGACAATATATAGAATGATTCCGGACGTAAAGACCACACCCATCGCGTTAAGGCTGACCCAATAACTGATAAGATGACGACTCGTATGCATAAGTTAATAACTGGTGAAAAACTGCGGTAATCAGTACTTGTTTACACAAACATAAACGTATGTCAACGCACTCGTCAGCGTCACCTCTCGTCTAGCGTACAGCAATTCACTCTAGCGGAATCTACCGGCATCTCAGACAGCTCCCTACAACCAGTACAGAACAATGCCGCCAGATTAGTGACACGCACCAGTAGGCATGAGCACATCACACCTTTAAGGAATGCATTGGCTGCTGGTAGCGAGTAGGATTGCTTTCAATGTGTTGGTTCCAGTATTTTGCCTAGACGACAGCCTGTGTTTGCACTCTCCCCAAAACACGCTAGCACGCACGCTCGCACACACGCGCACTCATGGCCCTCCAAACCGCACGGTCGTTTGTAGTTTGTAGCAGTTCTGTTGTGCTTCTTCCACACCATGATGACAGACTAATATATTACTGTTATCCTCTGGATCTGTTTCCTTCAATCTTTCCTGTTGTTACCATATGTTCTAACTTTCTCTCTCTCATTATATGGCCTATGTATCTTCCTTATTGTGTTCTAATTTGGTTAATAATCTTTCTTTTTGATTTAGCTGTCTTAAGGATGGCTCCATTGCTTTTCATTTCAGTCCACGGCACTCGCAGCATTCTTCTTAAGAACCACATGTCAGTGGCTTCTATGGTTTCTTGTGAACGTTGGGTTATTGTCCAGGATTCACACCCATGTATAGCAATATGGGCTTTTTGTGGCATTGCAGTACACGATTTTTTCACTTTAATGTTTTTCATGTTGTGAAAAGCTGCTTTTGCCTGAGCAATTCGTCTCTTGATCTCATCGATGCATTGGCCACCAGATGTTATAAATGACCTCAGATAGTTAAATATTTGGACTTGCTTCAAGACAGTGCTATATGCTACCATGTTGCTTGTTATATATTCTCCTGTAAATGCCCTCCAATAATTGTGTTTACAGGCAATATGCAAATATCCGACTTTGAAGGTAGCGCCGCCCAGTGTTTGTGTGTATGAGTGCCAATGACAATAAAAAGGTAAGGATAACGCAGGACGAATTTATTTCAAAATAGTAGCTTCGGAAAGCGAGTTTTGTTTCAGTTTTGGAACAAACCTATTAATTTACAATGTTTACAATTTAATAGGGACATGTGTTGGTGTTATCTTAGATTGTATGAAGTAGGGGTTATCTAGCTAGGTTTGCCCAAGAATTGAAGAGGCGGCACGGCTTTGAAAGATCTTACCACCCGGCACCCTAGCCAACAGACACGTATACGCAGCTGGGTAATTAGACAAACCCACAGGCGTAGATGAATGAGGACCGGTCTTCTCTAGCGGCAAGCGCAGCTGGCAACGGGGCGGGTCTTCGCAGAGCAACATTTGCATTGCTGGCTAACAGTCAGCTGATGTCCACTCTGTCAATGCATTAGCTGTTCCGGACCCACATGTGTCACAACATCGCTAAAAGCATCGTCGGGTAAACGGGGAGGAGTTGATAAACTGCAATATTTGATTTGCTCTCCAGCAGAAGAATGCAACATTCGATATGACGTCACACCATGCAGAAACGCTATGGGCATAAGTGTAGCTAGGCCACTACATTAATTCCTGGTGATTTTAATGAACTAATCGGGACATTTGGAGAACGCTGACATTAATGAAAAATGTAGATATGTCTAAATTATGTTTAGGTCTATAGAACCCTAAATAAAAATCTAACTTTTTGTGACCATAAAAGTTAGTTCATTTTCCTGCCCGAGAATTTATTACAGGGAATAATATCCCTACCATCGCTGCAAAAAGGACACACTAGATCATAAGCTAGCGCAAATGTGCGACATTGTCTTGATAATACATGCAAGTAGTAAACTGTGAGCGAATATAGGCAGTTTCTATAATTTTGACGTTTGAGTTCGCGCTGTTATCGCCGTATTTCTGTCGACTGCTTGGGATCGAAAGCCTCGTTAATTTAATAACAACACCTACTTACATTTATTGATCCGTAAACATAACCTAATTAATAAACATCATACAACGATGATTGCCTTTATTTAACAGTTATGCATAGAAACAAAATATAATGAAATAAATATTTAGAACTATGATAAATCGGTTTCCTACGCCGGTCAAGAACATTAGCGGTCTACGCTCGTTGAACGAGCGGTGGGAGTGAGACGGAACAGCCACGACCGCGACCGGTTGAGTACGACTTAAAAAGCGTGGGCTACTCCCATTTACCGCGGCGCGTACGTCAACAAACTGTAGTGATCGCATCCGCAACAACCATGGATATATCGGTGATGTTGGACGTTGCCTGAAAAGTGGCGCAAAGTTCGAGGTAAGCGCAGACTAACAGTCCATGACGACTAATGCCCCGAAACAACGCTGGAAGTTTGATGCCGTTAACGTTGTCGCGACGCCGACGGAGTTCACAGCTCGGTTGACACAGTTATACCTGTACGAGCGAAGTGTCGCTGACTCAAATAAGCGTCTCTACCCGGCCAGTCGCGCTAACGGGAGTGTCACGGGTAGTGTACTCTGCGCTGTGACTGAGTTTTGAAGGTCGACCCTGGTTTTAAAAGTAAATAGCCATCGTAACACTAGCATACGCCTAATTCCCCAAAGTTTGCTGCAACGACCGTGTGTGGTCATGTCAGGGGTGACCGGCCCCCTTAGCCTTGGGTGACGAATCTGGTAATCCTAATCATAATGTCATCGCATACAAACGCGACCCTCGATGCAAGTAGGGACCAAAGCTGCGGTAACTTGTACCTAATGACGTTTCCCCAGTTGTCGAACTAAAGTTCAAATCACTGGTCAATCAACACAGTGCGGTGTGTATGTTGATAACAGTGCAACTCTTGAACTGTCTGGATGTCATTACACTCCATTGTGAGCCGACAGAATAGGCTGTGCTTAACGTGCTAATTACTCATGCGCAAGGCAGGCGCGAGTATCATAGATTGTGTAATTACTTTCAAAGGCCAGACAGACAACGCGGGCATTCCATGCAGACATATGTCCTGCTTCAAGGTGTCTGGTTGTATTTATACCTATATTATCAACCTGTTTTCTCCCCATGAGGTAATCGGCAAAGTAGACCAGATGAAACAACATAGATTTAGTTCAAGGACACATGCTTCAGTGCGACTGCAGTAAGATAACCTATTAAAGGAACTAAATGTGAGGGCTTTGTCAAAACAAATGCTTTTGTAACTATAAATTAAGTAATTTCATAGAATTTGCAAATATAAACAGAACTTTCATTCATAGGTGCATAGCATCATTATAAAATCAAACGTGTGCATACGTGTTGCGTGTATACAATTATTATGTCCAATAAAAATACAAAACAATTGCATACATCTTGGACACAGGGACTCGGAGGTAATTTTTCACACAAGTGGGTAAGGGGGCCTACAGTGTTTGGTTTTCATGAGCACTGACAAACCATGCTCTCATGTAGATATATAGTTGGGAACACAAACTGTGCCCTCATGGGTGCATTAGCCTCAGAAAGATAAGACTCACACATTTTACACTCAAACTAGAACTTGGTCACCTGAACAACAGAGACTTCGCCATATAAGACAAAGCTATATAGGTCGGATTTTGTGGGTGACTCTGTTTGTCTAAGTGACATTTAACTATTTCAGTACTACAGCCCTGACCAGTTGTGACCACTGATTACTGCATTCCCAGTGAATATGCAAGATAATGGACTACCTCACTTCAAATCAAGATTTGAGCTCATTTTATTCGCTGATTATCATACTTTCCAAAAATATATAACATTCCTATTCATAAAATGCATCATATCATTTTACATTCCATCCTCTTGGTAACCAAGACATCGTCAATGCCGGAAAACTGGCCTGTCGTACTGAAGCGTCACAGACAGTCGTACTGAAATGGTTAATAATTGCATGACAAAAATTTGTTTTATGTCAGTTACAGTTATGTTACAGAAATAATTGCTTTGCATCCTGGAGCACAACAAGTAGCAACATTATTGCACTTGGCCTTACTTTCGACCGGTCTTCTGCACACCCCTTGAATAATTGTTTATTTATCCCAGGCTGGTGAATGGACAGGCCTCGACATTAACACTGGCCTGCTTTTTTGAGGCTGTTGGGCCAGTTCGGGCCACCAGTGTTCATATTTTACTGGCCCACCGGGCCACTCGTTTCAATCCGATTGACCACCACCGTGTTCCCGGTAACCTGACCCTACCTAGACAAATAAGACAACCCTAAAACCTAATCTTTTTATTTGATATTTAAATCAATGTTTGTTTTGTAAAATTTGTGTTATAGCTAATTAAATAACGGCAACTAAAATTCAGTCATGCGTATACGATGACATGTATGCACTGCCAAACTCATTTGTATCTGCCTGCATGATTGGCGAATGGCGGGAGAGGGGGGTGTCAATAATTATTCACTCAAAAATGACCTAATAGGCGGTCTTGTTACACGTTATGGATGGCAGGCAATCTCAACTGTCATCTGCATGATAAAACACTAGTGCATATGATATTCCATAATAGAAAGGCATCAAGGACATTTTTTAAGCTGTCAAACATTTCACCGCATTGCTAAAGACCATGGCTGCAGCGGTGGATCTTGTAATACAACTGTGCTTAGGGCGGAATGAGAGCAAGGACTCTAGACAGCGTTCACATTGTTGCACACTGAAGGCCATGCGTTGTTTACATCAGCATCCGTCATTACCAGTCGTAATGACAATGTGATACACATGGTATTGGTGTTCAGATGCACATTTATCATGGTATAATGTGCCTGATCCTGGCAATATTGGCCTTAGAATTGAGCTAAAACCAAGAAATGCTTTTGATGTGCTGAGGACAGCCAACTAAAGTATCAAGCCCTGAACTGAAAATATAGGTCGGTGACATAAAATTTTGCATTAATAGATGCTAGACTGCAGAGTGATACCACGATTAAAAAATCTTCAAGTAACTTTGCGTTATCACGTCTTCTAGTTGCTATCTTAATTTTGTAAATGATGTGCACAAATAGAACTTTGGAAAAGTCAGCACGACATCGCTCCAAGCGAATCTTTGACTTTGTGGACTTCTTCAGTGAAGTGACCGACAGGCACCTCGGTATCAACATATTTTTTTTTACAAAATCAGGGCCAGTAACTTTTCTGGGTGAGCCAGTAACTTTTCAAATGTACTGGCCCCCTGGGCCAGTGGATACAAAACCTCAAAGTCAAGGCCTGATGGATATCCAAAGTTGAGAACCACTGTCCCTTGGGTTATACAACTTATACCATGTTGAAAGAACCACACACATGTTTGGTCGTCATCTGTAGACCATCTGCAGCCACATATCTGCACAGGCACATACCTTTTTGGAAAGTTGGATGCAAACTCTTTTGATCTAGAAGGAGCTAAGTTCTTCACATTATCAAAGTGGTGCACACACAGCCCATGGAATAGTGTCCACATTGAACCCTGTATGTCAACATGTTTGTACAGAGATCATGTGTCTCACTCGTAAATCAAATGAGATATCTGTGACAGTGCATTGAGTTAATTAGATTGTGTTATTGTTGTTTTAAGGTAGTGAGTGTTCTGGCTCTTAGGTTGACCGTTGCTTGCATGCAACTACAAATGACCACAGTATGTTTTGTCTTCATTTGTAAATCACATGTTTTCAAAATAAGCCACATGACATCACACAGTGTTTACATACAGAGTTCCATGTTTACAAACTTTGGCACAGTAAATCATGATAACATTGTATTACAGCTGTATTTAAGTTTACATTGACGGACGGTAGACAGCTTTGGTTTTAAATTGTGTTTTGGAACAATTGCCAACAGTGACAGGTTTAATTTTCACTCTGAATCCTAGCCGGTAACAGTTTTGATTTTTGTGTGTTTTTAGTCAGTATGCCTAAATCTGGATTATTTTCCTACTGAAGTAATCATTTTAAACAATTCTAAGATTGTAAAAAATGTCCATAAATTGGTGTCTTAAAAACAAGCAGTAAGTGTACTCAAACTAGATGAAATCAAATCCTTGCACTTTATTCTCCTCTCCAACGAGCTGTCAGGAAAGATATCTAGGATGCACTTTGTTTAACAACCAAGTTCCAGAGAAGTATGGCTGGTGAAATACAACAGGGTGTGGTACCCCCCAGTGGTACCCCCCATTCACCTCATTGCCATGATTCGTTCTCTAACCCATGTCTAAGTTAAACACCTTTAAATGATAGACGTTGGAACATGGTGAATATTTGGGGGACTGAGGCTCTCCAAAAACCCAACTGCACCCCCCTCCAGGCTCTCCAAAAACCCAACTGCACCCCCTCTCCAGGCTCTCCAAAAACCAAACTGCACCCCCCTCTCCAGGCTCTCCAAAAACCCAACTACATCCCTTTCAGAATCAACAAAAACTAACTACATTACCCTTTGAATATAAATTCTTCGAGCCTTTTATTATAGGGTTTTTCAAGTATTTTGGAAAATTGACACAAGAACCATTTTTAAATATAGGTATGACTTTAGCTGCTTTCATTCTAGAAGGAAAAACTCCATTTTCAAAAGACATTAAATATTGCTGTTAATGGCGTAATAATGGATTGCATAACTTTTTTATGATATTCATATTTATATTATTACTTTCTGTTGAGGTTTTGTTTTAACATGCACCGATGATCCTACTGACTTCTTCGTCACTTCCTGGATTTAAGTTATACTCCAGCAAATATTTACTATCCCGACTGGATCCCCGTTTTGATTTGTTGGAAGTTATCAAATTTCATCACTGGTCTGGGAATCTAATGAATATATAACTCATAAGTTTGGTGTGTATTGCAAAGCAATGTCCAACACTTAATCAGATAACAAATAAATTATAAAGTGTAAAAGTAGTAATTATCATAAATAAGTAATAAATAAGTTAATACATAAGTTATCCACTTTTGGAGAAATGATACATTCTGACTTGCCGATTTGTGTTTTATTGATCCATATTGGACAAACAATGTCATTTAACACTAAACTGGGAATTAGCAGCAGTGAGGGGAGTATTCAGCAACTTGCTTGATTATTTTAGATGTAGCTCAAAAACCAACAACATTACCATGTTCAAGATATAACACCTGAAGAGGCTGGTGCTGGTCTGCAAGGGAAGTAATCCATTAAGTAAATACCAGTAGCATGTGAAGCCGGTGCTCAGGCATTTTTGGTACATTTATGTAAATGTGGGATCCTTACACAGGAAGCAGATATTGACCCAGGTGTTATGTCTTGGGTCTAAATATGGGCGACTCGAGATGCACTGAAATACATCTGTATAAAAAACTTAGAAAAAGCAAATTCCATCCTGTCTGGACACAACTTTGTTAGAATGATGCAAACTGGTGTAGGTTGGCAAAAATAAATAACCGACAACAAATGTGGATGGATTACATTGTTTAAAAACAAAAGGTTCTATGTGTAACTTTGTACTGTAGAATAAAAATACTGCTCTGCCACATAGTAAATAATTGATACTAGAACCCTGTGTAAGGAAGCAGCCATCAAAACTTAGAAGACATCCCCAGGGCTTGTCAGGGCAGGATTACGCAAATGTGTTGACAGGTTTCCACCACCCACACAGTAGAACTAAGGATCAACCGATTCCTCTTGAGCAGATGAATTCATGTTAAGATAACCTTTTCTCCTATTAGGGCAAATGCCCTAGAAGAGGTGTGACTTGTGCACATATAGGGTTGCAGTTGGGACAGGTGGTTGCACCTGTTCCCGTTACACCTGTGTGCACTCTGTGCACATGTATGGAGTGTACATGTGTGTACATGTGTGTACATGTGTATACATGTGTGTGTCTCTCACTGTCTCTGTGTCTCCTACAGTAGAGCTGTTTGTCTGTCTCTGTCAGTCACTCAGTCAGTTCGTTTGTCTGTCTGTCTGTGTCTCTCACTCTGTCTGTCTGTCTGTCTGCACGTCTTACTCTATGTCTGTGTGTCTGTCTGTCTGCCACGTAGAGCTGTATGTCTGTGTGTGTGTGTGTGTGTGTGTGTGTGTGTGTGTGTGTGTGTGTGTGTGTGTGTGTGTGTGTGTGTGTGTGTGTGTGTGTGTGTCTGCCTGTATACATGTACAAGTATACAATGCATGTTTGTATGTCTGCCACTGTCTGCCACTGTCTGCCACTGTCTGCCACTGTCTGCCACTGTCTGCCACTGTCTGCCACTGTCTGTCTGTATGGCTATCTGTCCATGCCTTTCACTGTCTGTGTCAGTTTGTCTGTATGTCAGTCTGTGTTTGTCTATTTTCAGTATGTTTGTCTGTCTTTCTCTGTCTGTCTATGCCAATCTTTCTATCTGTCTATCTGTCTGTCAGTATGTCTGTCCGTCCATCAGTCTCTCCGTCCGTCAATCCATCTGTCTTTTCCTTCATAAATGCTGTGTCTTGGCCTATGTATGTTTGCCCACTCATCTGTCTGTCTCTACCTGTTGCTCTGTCTGTCTCTCTGCGCATGCGAATGGGTGTGTGCATGTATGCATGCACGCATGCATGCAGCGTAGGTGTGTATGTGTCACATTAAATTTTTTTATCTCTGTCTAACCGTCTCTATCTCCCATTTTCTTTTTATCTCTCTCTGTCTACCTATTTTTGCCTGTCTTTCATTTTCTTTTATTTCGCACTTCCCATCTCCTTCCAGGTCACTGACAGATGGCGACACTGAGAAGCAACTACTCGACGTCGAGCCAGGGAAGTCACCGGTCCCCACGCTCCCCGGACCGCACCTCTCCTTCCCTCAGCTCCCTTGGCCGTGGCAGCTACTCTGAGCACAGCATCGGTGAGTCCACTCAACAATCCTCGGTAGTTAGAGTATTGACCTGTTTGATGATTGGTTCATTTTGGTTCTACGCAAAGTATCCTGGGTAAAATGCATTCATCTGCATAGCGCAAAATTCAATTTACATAAAGAGTGAGAAGAACAGCTGAAGTCAAAGTGAGTTTGATATAGCACCTGTAGGCAACGCACAGTTACGTTAGGTAAATTGGCAGACCAATCACAATGCAAACAAACAATGTTTCCTACACTTTCTTCTGTTTGCATGTACATAAATTTAGAACGCAGTTATCCCTACAGTTCCATGTTCATGAAAGTTGGTGATCTCTGAACAGGTCAATGGTAGAATATTGGACTCTTCAATAGAACTTTGATTGATCTTTTCTTGCTATTGTAATTTGTTATGGTAAGGGGTTGTTCATGATTGTTGATATTCACCTACTTGTATGGATCCGAGCGTACTAATTATCAGAAAACACACACCCTCCCGCTGAGTTAATAAGTTATAGAATGTTGATCATTTTCCAGATTGAAGGTCATAAATGTAGGTTATGTAATATTGTTCTGACACAGTATGAATAACAGCCAACATTATATAATGTTTACAAACATTTAGTTACAATCACTGGTTATGCAATTCATATTGAGGTAGCCAGAGGTGTCTTATTACGAAATAGGTTTCCACAGATGTTGATATGGCGTGACAATCACTGCCCGGGTCTGCATTTGGGTGAAATGGTTTGTGAAATAAAGAATTAATGTATGTACAGGGGTGTATTAACTTATTTATGAGAATTACTACTATTACACTTCATAACAAACTCTATATGGATCTATCTTTATCTGATTAAAAGATGTGTTGTGTTGTAATCCATATTCCATACCAACGTGCCTGTCGCTTGCCCCATTGATATGCTGTGTTGCCAGAATAATTTCATGTTACGAATATGTATTTTGGACAAACGTGATTGATAATCCAATTTTGTCAGCTAAATAATCAATACTGTAGCAAACTTAAACTATCTGAGCTCAGATAAATGCAGATATTGCCATTTATAATATAGTTTTTAATACATATAGTTTACTGTTCTAACTTCAGGAAGTGGAACAAATTCTTAGAGAATGATCATCAAATTATTATGAAAACCATTACTAACCTCCTGTTCTATAACAGTAATAACGATTATTAATTATATTACAAAATTTGTTATTGACCCTCCTGTGTTTTTCTTCCAGGTCCTGTCTTGGAAGTTTCTCAGATTGTGGATATTTTACGACAGAAGGTTGTGTTTCTGTCAGGTAAGTGATGCAGATAGTTTCTAATGGTTTGTGGTCGAAATCTACATTTGTACCTGGAAGTTCTATATCTTGTTCTCCTTTCTTGTTCCCTGTTGTACAGGGGTGAAGTTCAGGTCATGTATTGTCGTACAGCACTTTTCATTGTTGCTCTCAACCTCATACCGCCAGCAGCCCTCCTCTCAACCTCACACCATCAGCAGCCCCCCCACTCAACCTCATATTGTCAGCAGCCCCCCTCTCAGCCTCATACCGTCAGCAGCCCCCCTCTCAACCTCATACCGTCAGCAGCCCCCCCTCTCAACCTCACACCGTCAGCAGCCCTCCACTCAACCTCATACCGTCAGCAGCCCCCCTCTCAGCCTCATACCGTCAGCAGCCCCCCCATCTCCAACTGTATTCACCGGAATTACGTTTTTCATTGGTGCATCATTCCTATTCCGATTGAGTCGCCACCTACCAGACTAGGAAATATATCTTCACCTACTTACGTCCCTCGCTCCATGAGGAGCAGAGGCCATCCACAACATCTCTCCAGAGCACAAAACTTTGGGTGATCCTCTCAGTCTCCTTCCAGGTGTAGCCACTCCTCTTTACCTCTGTCTCAGTATACCTTCCTCTGGTGTTTTTTGTCTGCCTCTCCTTTTTCCTTAAGGGTTCCAAGTCAGAGACAGTCTAACTCTTGTGATGTTTGTTGGTGGCTTTCTCGGTGTGTGTCCAGTCCAACCCCACTTTCTGCTCAGGATCTGATTGGTGACGGGTTCTTGACTAGTCTTTTTTACAGCTCCCTGTTTCTTATTTTGTTATGCCATTTTCTGTCTATTATTCTTCGCAGACACCGATTGAGGAAAGTCTGGAAAGAGGAAATATACCTACATCTAACAAAATCCACAGTGTTTTGTTCGAAGTCTGCTCTAGCGTCAAACGTATTTGCATTTTGATGGCTACAAGTTTATAATTCAAAGTTGTATTTGTGTGACAAAATACAAGAAAATATGTACTTTATTGATTGAACACACTTTTAATATTTATAGCAAACCTGTATTAAAATGAGATACAACCATTATGTACTATTTCATCCAATATTTTAAAAATCTGTATGTGAGAAAGCCATAGACTAAGTTGGACTTGCAGTTCCCACAGCCATGCCAGTTTGGAGACCGCAAGCATTGCTGTGATTGCACCGATTTATATAATGGATGACTAATGTTTACCACAGATACCAACAGTGTGATGCCATCTCGCCCTCTGTGGTTGTTTTATATTCCGTGTGCTGGTATTTATAGCTGCCGCTATTCACAGTCTGCACCCCAGGGCTATGTACTTGTTGTATTACCGGTAGTAGCCAGGGGTAGAATATTGTTCCCACTGTTTGGGTGTACAGCCAGGACATGACTGTTGATTCTTCTGATTAAGGACCACTGATATAGGAATGTGATTGTAAATGCCCAGACTATTTACAATACTTTGACAACCCAGTGTAGTGCTCCATTGAAACACTACAATACTGCTGACTTTGACAACCTAGTGTAGTGATCCATTGAAACACTACAATACTGCTGACTTTGACAACCCAGTGTAGTGATCCATTGAAACACTACAATACTGCTGACTTTGACAACCCAATGTAGTGATCCATTGAAACACTACAATACTGCTGACTTTGACAACCCAGTATAGTGATCCATTGAAACACTACAATACTGCTGACTTTGACAACCCAGTATAGTGATCCATTGAAACACTAAAATACTGCTGACTTTGACAACCCAGTATAGTGATCCATTGAAACACTACAATACTGCTGACTTTGACAACCCAGTATAGTGATCCATTGAAACACTACAATACTGCTGACTTGGCAATGAGAATGGCCAAACTTGCCACCCACAAAAAGCAAAGCCGTTACAGAGTAGAACTAGAAGAGTTTAATCGCACATAATATTATATATGTGACTGTCTAAACTAGAAGACAATACACTGACAGTAATCCAGATACTATTTTCAGATGTATTAAAAATAGTGTAATTATATTTAAAGTTTTGTTAAAACAACATAAAATAAAATAAAAATATATATAATATCTCTACATGTGTATTTTGAGGTGTTATTCTTACATTTTGTAAACTGTTTGATTTTGTCCAAAGGTTTGATGAATGATTCAAACTACAAAAGATGTGGAAAGATAGTACTAACATATATATGTGTAAATAATGTTAGTTTATCAGGTTTTAGGCTGTGTACACAGTGCATTTTGGGTGTAAATTTACAGAGTAACAAGCCCTGGGCACCACTTAATAGCCTTTCAGTGAGTTATAGGCGGGCAGGGGACCTCTCCCTGCAGCTGTTCCTAGTCATTTGACACCAGCTTTATAGGGTGTGAAAGAAGTTTTTTCCTCAAATACATGGAGTTGGCCTCATAATTCCTCTTTGTACAAAGGATTTTGTGATGGATAGACATGAATTGTGGCGAAATCTTCCCACTGAGTTGGTATAAAAACACTCCACATAGTGTGGTGGTTTATGCTGTGGCTTGGCGTAATGACAGAGGCATGTGTGTGGTTATAAATATGCAGGACTACTAAAATGTCATAACTATCTCAGTTACAGAGATTTGATAGTGATGACATTTTCGTCTGTGTTTGCCAGTAAAACAATTACTGTATAACGTCATTCCATATCATTATCAATGTCTACATTCTCACTGTAGTTGTGTGTAGGAGTGAGCTTATCACCTGAATGTGTGTCGTGTCAACATGGGTGACACTAGACAGGTCAGAGATAAGGAAATGTTGGCTTTACAAAGTCATCACCTGACATTGTTGTCATTCATTCTGGTTCTATTCACAGGGTCTGTGAGTTAGTGTGTATTCAACCTGCTCATATTTAATCAATCACATTCATTGAGTGAATAAACAGTTCATATGAAAGAGTTTAATGTTGACATACCTCTGACACTTAACCTGGGCCATGACATGGTTACGTAATTGTCAAAGATATATTCTACCTGTTGTTAAGGAGATCCGTGTTTCCTAAAATAATCTGTGTCACTGTTGTTTAAACTGCCACTTTCAGTGTGCATTGTGCTTTCTTGATGTCATCAGTTTGTGCACGACCACAGTTGCTGAACACTGTTTTCTATGTGTATTTAAAACACTGGTAATTCTGACTCCCGTACAGAATAATTCTTTTACATATAGAAATCCTAAATGATTATGCACAGTGACAATGGAACACACACAAAATCTATATTTAATATATTTTTAAAATTTAGCACAGTTACACATACATCAATTAAAGACAAGCAAGGAAAAGCCCTCACCAACTGTAGACGACCTACTAAACAGATGGGTGGAGCACTTCACAGAACTATTAAACCGATACGATCCAGAAGATCCCCCAGTCATCCCCCACCAGAGACAATTCTACCCTTGAACTGTGGTAAACCAAGCAGAACAGAAATCAAGAACGCCATCAAGAAACTGAAGAACGGAAAGGCAGCAGGGCCGGAAGAAACACCAGCAGAGGTGATAAAGGCAGATGTTAACACATCCACAGAAACACTGCACAGCCTCTTCAAGAAAGTCTGGGAAGTTCCAGAAGAATGGAGAAAGGGACTTGTAGTGAAGCTGCCCAAGAAAGGAGATCTCAGTAGAACAGTAGAGGAATAACGTTACTATCAGTCCCAGGAAAAGTGCTGAACAGAGTGATATTAGCGAGGTTGAAAGAAGCAGTGGATGCAAAGCTCCGAGAACACCAAGCTCAGGTTTCCGACAGGATAGATCTTGCACTGATCGTATCGCTACTCTGTGTATCATATTAGAGCAGGAGTTGGGATGGAACTCACCACTGTATGTTCATTTCATTGACTATGAGAAAGCATTTGACAGTGTGGACAGACAGACACTCTGGAATCTGATGAGACACTATGGCATTCCAGAATAGTTAACCTCCGTGATCCAGAGTATCTACCAAGGAATGTTGTGCCAGGTGGGGCATGGACGACGACTATCAGATAGTTTCAAGGTTAAGACAGGTTTGGCAGGGATGCCTGCTGTCACCTTTCCTGTTCATCCTCTTGATCGACTAGATTATGAGGACCACCAGGGACGGGAGATACAGTGGACACCGTGGACTCAGCAGGAGGACTTGGACTTGTCTGATGACCCGGCACTACTACCACATTCACACCCACAGACAGATGCAGGACAAAATGACATTTTTGGAATCAACATCAGCAATGACAGGTCTGAAGATCAACAGAGGCAAAACCAAGATCATGACAATACACAGTAGGAACGACAACCCAGTTATAGCAAGCTGCCCCTGGAGGAAGTGGAATCCTTTACCTATTTAGGGAGCGTGATAGACAAACAAGGCAAGGCATGGACAGCATTCCTGATACTAAAAAACATCTGGAATTCCACAGAAATAAAAAACAACATAAATAAGGATTTTTAACTCCAATGTAAAATCAATATTGTTGTATGGCTCTGAAACATGGAGAATGACAAAAACAACATTAGGCAAAATCCAGACATTCCTTAACGGATGTCTGCGAAGAATTGTACGCATAAAATGGCATGACAAAATCAAAAACAAAGAGCTCTGGGAAAGGACTAGCCAAGAACCCGTCGCCAAGCAGATCCTGAGGAGTAAGTTGGGTTGGATTGAACACACACTGAGAAAGCCAGCAACAAACATCACAAGACAGTCTCTGGCGTAGAATCCTCAAGGAAAAATAAGGCGAGAAAGGCCAGAAAGCACCTGGCAAAGGGACACGACTGCAGATGTACAAAGGAATGGCTACACCCAGAAAGAATTAGAGAAGATCGCCCAAAACATAAAACTTGCATTTTTGTCATTTTTCTGTAACATTAAATGTGTTATGTTTGCCGTGCAGGCCTAACAAAATAAAAGGAACGCGAGTTGGTTTTGATGAAAAGCTGTGCATGACTCACAGCAACTGACACCAAGACTGTATGCAGTGTCACATGGACGTGACATGGTCGCGGTTTTCTAAAGTGTTTTCTCTCCACCCATGCATAACATTTGCCTGTTTGAATGTTTATTTCTGCCTGTTTTACTAAGAAACACAGCAGGGAGAGGAGGAAATGGATCTCCATCATCGTTAAAAAAACTTCTAATTAGCTTTGCAAATATATTTTTGAGGTTATATTATTATAGGATTAGGAATTATTCAAATTGATAACATATTAACACAAAATAGCTCGTACTTTGGCAGTGAATTTTGACATGCCTAGGTACTCCAACAACGTGGCTTTTAAAATATAAGTTTCTTTTAATGTTTTACAAGGAATCACAACATATTCACTGACCTGGATAGCCCTGGTCTGTTCTTAGTGAATATCAGTATTAGAAGAATTTTTCTAGAACCAAAGTTCAGAAATGCCATAAATTAATGGCAACTAATTGGGTCTTATGTAGAGAGTTGTGAAAGTTGACGTTTTGTCTAAGAATAGGTGTTTTTTCAGGTGGTAGGGACCGAAGAGGGGGACCAATACTGACATTCCCGGGGGACGTTGACGCCTCCTCATTCAGTGCTGATGATGTCATTTCATGTCTGACTTACCTGTCAAGTATTCCCAGGTGAGAATCTATATATATTTTAACCCGCTAATTTTGGAGCATTGTAAGTGCCATTACTCCAAGGTCACGAGATTCACGTGTCTCTGTCTGTGATCATTGGCTTCCTTGAGAATCTATATATTAATACGCTAGCTTGGAGAATTGTATGTGCATCCCCACCAAGGTGCCGATATCCACCCGTCTCTGTCCATGTTCATACTTGGACCAATGGCCTCTGATCTACCAGTTGACGATGTATTACAGAAAACACAATGATAGTTATTTAGAGATATTAACTTACATGTTTTTGATATGCTCTGCTTTTCTAGCTTGGGTTTTTCCTACCTGAGACAATTGAGTGGTGATCAATTCTCCATAATATTATAGTCCCACCATAAATAACGGTTTGTTGATCCGTTGTAAGTGGAAGGTAGTAATTGTTTATATCACATATATGGAAGAGCAACAATTCTACAAACATATTCCCATGTATAACAAAAATAACAGTTTGTAATTTTGCGATGTTAATCAGATTTTTTCAAAGATGAGAACATTTTAGTTTCATAACAATTAGAAAGTTTAATCAGGCTTACAGTTTTGATTTTGTTTGGGTCAATTCTCATTTGGTTATTGATAGTGGACTAAGAGCAATGAGGAATCGAGGATGATCATTCTGAATGTCTTGATAAAACTAGAGTATTTGTCAGTCTTTTCCTAAGTCTAGATTTCTTGAAAGATGTAATATAAAAAGATATTTCAGGAGAAAAAATTGTATAATTGTCATGCTTTTAAATAAAGTCAAAAACCACAAAATGTGCAACATTTGAGGGAAATTATTAAGCTTTTGTGATGCCCAGAGACTTCCTGTTTCCTTTGCAAACATCCTGTACCAGAGGGTCTGGGTAGGTAGGATGTGTTGCCAACAGATAGAGCACAGCTGGCCATACACATGTGTCTACCAGAGCTGCACAGTCTTACCCAAAGACATTTGTTGATAAAATGGCGCCTGAGGTGTGATAACTTAATCTTCCATGGGCTCAGATGGGGGGCGTCATTCAAGTGATTTCACTATCATTTACTATGCAGCTCAGTGTCCATAAATACATGTATTTGAGATTCTAAGTGACTTAATGTGCTTAGAACAATTACACAAATCAATCTAAATGAACATGTTGATGTTGGATGTTTTCAAGATCATTCTAAATTATCAGTGGCAAATAAATAAAGTGATTCTGTGGGTAAATAAGAAAGAGACATTAGACATTTTAAAGTTTAAAATTCAACCTTGATGTCTGAAGCATGCACATGCACACACAGGTTCACACATATTCATGAACACACACATGCATACATACTCACACAAGCATACACACACACGTGCGCCGCACATGAGAGTATGGATGAGACAAGAGATACATACACACACACACACACACACACACGCACACATGCACACACACACACACTGTAAATATGTTTCTTTTCAGTATTGAATCAGTCGAACAAGGCTTCACTGTGATCATTGATAACCAGCGGGGTCGGCAGAAAGATGTCAAATCACTACTTAGAATCATTCAGGTAAACCATTTTGTCACTTTAGCTCCTATGTATTGGAAACAATTGATTTTCCTTAAGTTGAAGTAAAAATTTTTAGTAAATACATTTTTGTAACCAAAATCTCTGACTGATTTGGTCTAATATTTAGCATGATTTAACAAGACTGCCATCCAGAGGAACATCCCACACTTGGCAAGTGGCCAAGGAAGACTGACTTATTGATATCCCATCAAGTTTCCATCTTTGTAGAACATTATTAGATATCTACCAATGATATTTTAACCATTCATGCAGCTAGTGCAATAACATGATCATTATATACATGCTGAATATCTTTTTGTAATTTATTGTAACTTATATGTGGTAAAATTCCCAATATTATACTTGTATGTCATAGAATGGAATGGCTATTAAGAACCATGTTTCCCGTTTCAGCACTGTCTCGGCAAGAGAGTGTTTGCTGCGTATCTTATTCTGCCAGAAAAACAGAAACTCAATCTCAGCTTTCGCAAAGACAAGACGCACTACTCATTTCAGGTATGTGGGCCGTTTACTGTTACAACGTTTACAAGCATTTGATAATAAAACTTGTTTAAAACTGGTGAACAGTCACATTCCAGATTTAATTATGTGTGGAATGTTATTTCTCTGACATTAAATATGATGGTAAAACTCAGTGAAACAATTTTACTTAAAATATGTGACCTATTTAGGAAACTAGATACCTTTTAAATGTTGTATATGTTTGCATACTTTTTATTTTTGCATAACTGATAATTTTGTTATTTTCAAGTGTCTCAATACATATGGCCACATGCATTATTAAGAAAGTGTAACTGTTTGTGTAAATTATGTGTACTTAATATTTTCCACATTTATCTTTTTCTTTTTACAATTTAAATATGCTTCATTCAAGTTTCCTACTTTTAAATGTGCTTTCAGAATGTAAATAAAATTTTCAGTTATCCCATTTACATATAACAAGGATATCTTGCAATGAACTTTATATTTAGAGAAACACTAAAATGCCAGCGTTGTAAGCATTCAATACTCTATCCGTCACGTGACGTGTTGCTTAGCAACAAGGTCTGTCACACCATCAAAAATGGATGCAGTGTAGCTATCAGATATTCTATCAAATATACCAGGTAGTGTTGAAATTTAGGCTCCACGTCTTTCCTTGTGAGAAAAAACATAGCGCAAAGCTGCTTGGAGGAGAACTGCATATGTGAAAGATTGAGTTAGCAGACGTCATGTTGCCCTGATAGGTACAACATACATTTTAGTACTGTTTTGGTCGCAAAGCTTGATAGAGGACACATGTCACATTCTGATTGTGACACTGGCATTTGGCAATCTGCGATGTACTGGATCCATGAATTAGGTGGAGCAATGACACATTTTGCACTTGGTGTTTTCTGTTTAGTATCAGCAGTTGACAGCAAGTAAGCTACAGACGTACATCAGTAAGAGTCAGATAACACCAGAACTGGGAGGAAGTCTGCCGTACAGACATGACTTGTGGCTCAAGAGTAGACTGGTAGGTTCTTCTCACAGTCACCAGGGGCAGCACTGCAGAGCAGCTCACATGCTGGACAATTGTTGTGCTGTGCTTTCATGTCTAAATAGTTGGTGTATGTGTAGTGTTATTACTGTGTATGTATAAATGTGGAACACATTTTTATTTTTTATTGTGAAATAAATTTTGTTGTTGTCTCTATAGCCTACTCTAGTAGTGTTGCGCATGTCCGTTTTAAGCAGGTTTATTTTATGTGCAAGCCATCAGCATAAAGCAGACTTAAGAAGGATTGTTTTAACCCTCTCATGACCAGAGCGTCTGGATCAACCCTACACTGATTCATGTCACATGACCAGAGCATCTGGATCAACCCTACACTGATTCATGTCACATGACCAGAGCATCTGGATCAACCCTACACTGATTCATGTCACATGACCAGAGCATCTGGATCAACCCTACACTGATTCATGTCACATGACCAGAGCATCTGGATCAACCCTACACTGATTCATGTCACATGACCAGAGCATCTGGATCAACCCTACACTGATTCATGGCACATGACCAGAGCATCTGGATCAACCCTACACTGATTCATGGCACATGACCAGAGCATCTGGATCAACCCTACACTGATTCATGTCACATGACCAGAGCATCTGGATCAACCCTACACTGATTCATGTCACATGACCAGAGCATCTGGATCAACCCTACACTGATCCATGTCACATGACCAGAGCATCTGGATCAACCCTACACTGATTCATGTCACATGACCAGAGCATCTGGATCAACCCTACACTGATTCATGTCACATGACCAGAGCATCTGGATCAACCCTACACTGATTCATGTCACATGACCAGAGCATCTGGATCAACCCTACACTGATTCATGTCACATGACCAGAGCATCTGGATCAACCCTACACTGATTCATGTCACATGACCAGAGTGCCTCAGTAAACCAGTTAGATTACAGTACATTTGACCTGCGATTAGGCGACACCATTTAAATTGTGAATATTTTTCATGAAATAATAATTGAAATTACCTGCCGATTTATTGCATTGAATAAAAATTGCTTATATAGGGTCATAATTTATTTAAAAGTGATACTGTTAAGCTCTAATGCACCTGGTTTACCATGTTTATCAAACAACATTGATTTACATTGATAACAAGAGGTTGGGCATAGATCAAGTAATAACTTTGGTTTTGCTTTGAAAGCAATTTTTGTTCCTAATGCGTTAATGAACCTATACAGAAATCACTTATTGAATTTTGTTTCCCGTCAGGAGTATGAGAAGTTTGTGCGTGAGGCGAAGGCCGTCTCAAAGCACCTCGACACACAGATCTCTAACCTGAGTCGCCAGCTTAAGAAGCAGAAGGACTTGACCCCTGATGACCTGATGAGACAGAGAGAACACCTCCTACTCACAGTCATCCAGTCTCCAGAGAAACTTCTCACACAAGGTAAGATTTGTCACCTCATTTCCATGGTAATAAACAAAATGGCCACCATTTTGAGCACATATTGAACAATTTGGAAACACTGCCTTTTTGAGCTCATATACAGTCGCGCCTTGTTATAATGCGCCCTGTTGCGGTCGGTTGTGGACCCCAAATTTCTGCCACCAGGAGGGAAATTGGCACTACGGCAAACGATATTAAGGCAGTTATAATCGTCTGTTCTGTGTGAAGTTGTCCTCGTGTCTGTCCACTACAGGTGTATTTTGAAAGACTAGTTGACGGACAATAAATTTAATGTTGATGTACAACTGTGCAACGAATCTGGTGTTAGGCGCATCGCTACATATTTCATCTTTGTCGTTGTTTGTTCTGCACTGCCAGTGCCATCAAAGGCATCATGGCATCAAGTCCAAGTGTTTCACACCAATCTATTGTATAACTAACACTTGGTTTGTGTGTTGTACTCCCAGTGTTTGTTAACCTACGAAGAATTGTTTCGTCTACATCCATTATCTTTAGGTAGAGTAAATGTGAAATGAGGCGTTGTTTCTTTCTTACTGACGTGAATCGTGAATCGAATCGTTTCCCTTCAGCCAGTCCTGTCTTCTGCGGATCGGTGCCTTCGGCAGGTTTTCCTACCTTCAGCAGCTTGTAAAGTGCACCTGAAATTCAGAAATATGCCTTGCTTAAGAATCGGATAAATATATTTAATGCCGCTTAGTGGGGAAGATTGGTATGGTAACATTGCATCAAAAACATCAGCTTTCGCTGCGATAAACGCAAAGCTAGTGGTGTGCCAAAATATGAATTATTCAACCGCATATGAAATGGTGAATCGCAATATTATTTGGCATGGTAAATGTGCATTCTAAATTGGTATTTGAATTGATTAAAAGACAATTATGAGCGCATTTATTATAGTTTTAAATCTTTAATCAACTTTTGCACAGCGTTTATCAACTCATTTTCGTGTTTGGCTGCCGGGTGCCAGGTAATTATTTTAGATCTTACATCAGCTTTACCACACATTATTATCATTCAGTTGACCGTGTCCTGTTGATCCATTTTCTATGTTAAAACTGTACACCATTCATGAATTTTATTCAGTTCAAAATTCAGCAGTGTATGACATTTAAACATAAGGCACATTAATGTTGGCTGGTATCTTAATAAGCTTCACAAATCGCATATAGACTGTGCACACTGTCATTTCGATGGCGTTCTTGGTGCAGCGGCCATGACGGTCGTCGTCGTCGTCTTAGCACCCCTGGTGGCAGATACGGGAACCTGTTATCACGCCCAGTTTATAACGCGGATTCACTTTGTAGACCCGACTACCACGTTATAACGAGGTGCGACTGTATATATATATTCATGATTCTTGCAAATACACGTTCTGTATGCATTCTATTGCACAATGATCAGAACGTTCTTCTAAATGTTGTGGTGTTTGTTATGTTATAAGTGCGACTGTTTTGGCAGAAGCTAATGCAGCTCTCATACGTGTTTACGGGGATCAAAACCTTTGGGAGTTCATGACAGATTTGTCCCATCTCCCTCTTACTTTCTTGTGCATAAACACCAGATAGAAGAGGCAAACAATTGATAGGTTGGTGGTTGACCACTGAGCTACTACGAAACAGCATCAGAATCCCATGCTTATAGCCAGAATTTCTGAGGAGGGGATACATTTAGGAAAACTTTTTCGTACTGAGACAAGCAGATATTTCATCCAACAGGGCACAGTAGTTTTATATGCTCCCCCGGGTGCATATAAAAAACCTCATTGTCTGCGCAGGTCGAGATCTGTACAGGCAGCTCCAGAGTGGTGCGGAGTCTGGCTTCCAGTCGAGTTTCAGCCAGGACCACACGGCGATGCTGGGGCAGATCCAGCAGACCATGGAGCAGCTGTCGGCCAAACTTGACCACGTCCAGAACCTGTGGCGGGACAAAGAGTGGGAGGTCAGCGGGCTCATGCAGGTCACTGAACTGGAGCAGGGCATGAGGACGGTGAGTGGACTGGCTTAGATACAGTCGTCCTTGCGTGTCTCAAATTGCCTTACATAATGATGAAGTTAGGCTCGGCCAATAATATCATTGTCTACCAAGATTTGGATGTTTGGGTTATAGCTATTACATGTAGAGCCTAATGTTTGGGACATGTCATTATTTGAATACATGATACTGCATAGCTACTGAAGAGAATAGATTCATGAACAGTTAATTATACTGGCTTTGTGTTTGATGTGGGGTGGGCATCTGGATTGTTCTCATGGATGGTACAGATCGACAGAATCTCTCACAAAAAGTTCAACTGATTCAGGTAACATCCATACATTGCGTAGGATATCTGCCAGGGGTATTATAGTCAATTACCACCCCTGACTTGTGAGGATGCCTGTTAGGGGTATTATAGTCAATTACCACCCGTGGCTTGCGAGGATGGATCCAGTCCCGGTGTAGCAGTCAGTGCTACATTTTGTTATACCATCTAAATATAATTGAGCTTGTGTGTGTGTGCGTGCGTGCGTGCGTGCGTGCTTGCGCGCGCGTGCGTGCGTGTGCGGATGTGTGAGAGGTATGTTAATGTTTTCATCCTACACAGTTTGCATCTCTCGGGCACCAAACTTTCAGTGGTTCACCTATGGAAGAAAAGTGATGCCTTTATTTCTAAATTCTCTATTTGTTAAGGGTTCTTACTAGTTGCAAGGTCTGTACCAGACGTTAGATGGACATTAAGTAACTTTTTACAAATTTAGTTAATACTACTGTGTATTATTTTAAAATTTATGTAGTTTGAAGAATTGCAGAATGATGAAACTTATTATTTTATAATTCAGATGCCATCTTATAATTCACCTACTTTAAAATATGTTAACATGACCGAAAATCACATTCAGCTTTGTTCAGTGTTTTGCAACTATCTACCACCAGGTGGTCGAGTGGGTGAGCGGGCCCGCAGAGAAACTGCTCGCATCTCAAACAGACATTGGCGACTCCTACAAGGCAGCTGAAGAACTACGGAAGCAACATGAACAACTTGAACTGAAATGCACAGTATGTACATTTTTTACATTCTTCTATGGTGTTTAGGTAATAAATGTTGCCTTATGTACAGCATGCTTATGTTTCACAAAAAGGTAATTGTTATCAAGAAGTTTTGGTAGGCTGCCTCATCAGTCACCATGTTTTCTAGTGACCTGTCCTTGTGTGAAATTGCAGACAGGCATTTGTTCAAATAGCTTTGTTTGTGGCTTTGGGAGCCAGGCTTGTTAAGGGTAGCCACTACTCGAAAACGCCCATATAACCAATATGCCATATCTCTGTTAATATTGAACATATCATAACCATATTTGGAGCACTGATTAGGAAAATGAATGGTTTATGATGTGTGAAATATGGGCACGTTTGGTTGTGTATTACCATGGCAATGAACGTTTCAAGTGAGATGGATTTTCTCATCCTTGAAAATTATTCTGAGCTAACAACTGTACGTGTGATCATGCAACTGTCAAGAATCATTAGCTAGAATACTCCTTTGTGCAATAAGGTGGTTTTGGGCAAGGATGTCTGACTTCAGTGACTGTTGTTCAGGTTTGAGCATTTTTCAAGACGTTATGAAAAAAGCTCAAACCTAAAGTCCCATCTCACAACAGTCATTGCAGTCAAACTTCCTTGCCCAAAACCACCTTATTGCACAAAGGAGTATTCTAACTAATGATTCTTGACAGTTGCATGATCACACATACAGTGGTTAGCTCAGAATAATTTTCAAGGATGCATGCCCCTCTATCACACTAGAAATGTAGATTGTCATGGCACTGCACAAGCAAATGAGCCCACATTCCACATATCACGTACTATTCATTTAACTAATTAGTTCTCCAAATTTGGCTAAGATATGTTCAGTACTAACAGAGATATGGCCTATGGCCGTTTTCGAGTAGTGGCTATCCTTAAATCTTGTTAAATATCTTGCTCTGTTTTGTTTTGTTTTTGGTCACCCTTGATATGCCTTGTCCTGTCTTGTTCAGCCTTGTTCCATTTTCTTCCATCTCATTCAGTTTTCTTCAGTCTTCAACCGTATTCACCTTTCTTCCGTCTCATTAATCATTGCCCTGAGCGCCACCTGGTGTGTTGTAGGACACCTACGGCACGTATGCTGAGCTGCGCCACCGGGCACAGGAGGTCATCCAGAGTGACAGTAAGAAGGCGATGGACATCGAGGCACAGCGGAACTACATGGACACGGTGTGTCGCAGCTTTGCCTCACGCCTTGAACGTAGACGCAACCTCGTCATCTCTTCAGTGCGCTTCCACAGACTCGTGGATGAGGTTCGTGTCCATTATTTTTATTGTAAAGGTAAAAGTAAAGGTAAGTCCTTATATAGTGTGATATCCACTCTTTAGTACTGCTCAAATCAGTTTACAGTTTATTCCCTGGCAGACTTGTTCAATCGAACACCATCTTGACATCTCCGGGAAGCATTCAGCCACTCTGCAGTAACTGCTCAGAGAGTATTCATACATAAATATCCAACATTATCCATAGCCAGGTATTCATTCGTACAGCTGAGTGAACTGGAGTAACTTAGAGTGAACAAACTTGGCCAAGGTTCGAAACACCAGCATGAGAACCCTCGATTGAGAGTCTGGTGCCCTAAGACTAGTGATGTCACAGAATGCGCACCGTCATCCAGGGTAGTGTTTTATAAATTCAATATAGGGATAAATAGCCACTTGGCAAATTTTTTCTTGGGATCTCTGTTGTGTAAAAGTGATATTCTCAGTATGGCTGTGGATACTACATACAAGAAGGAGGATGGGAAATCTACCGATACACTCTTTGATTGAGGTGTGGATATCCTGCGGACTGATAAGATGGGTGAAGAGACACTCCAACTTTTGTGAAAGACAAAGTAGGGGGAAGGAAAAAATCTACTGCGTTTCATCTAGAGACAGAAGCTGGCTAAGTAGTACTTTTGCAAAAGAAGATCTGAAAGTCTGGTTCTTAGCAGCATAAAAGGATAATTACCTGGAAAGATGTCTATATGAAGGTAATATATTAAAAGCTGTGTCTACAGATACAATCTTTCTTGCCTTCCTGTTTCCTGCAGTTTGAGGTTCATACAAAGATACTGAGTAGTGAGACTTCAGAACGCATGCAGAGTTCTTGTTTTATGTATTACACGCACATACATTTTATGTTCTGAACATCTGATTTACCCCATAAAAGTGAGAAATTTGACATATATTGGGTATTTTGAAAAGATATAAAGTAGGGGGTTAAGGAAGAAAAGATATAAGTCTTGCGTCCTATTCTCGGGGTCGTAGATTAATCCTTCAAAGTGTGATGTTTGAAGTTCAAGCTGTCGAAGAGGAAAACATTAATTACTAACATACGAATGTATGTACGTACATATGTAAACACATACATACATACATACATACATACATGTATACATACATATGCAAGCTTGATTATAAGTAGATTATGTGTGTTGTTGCAGTTGTCTCAGCAGCTGGACGTGCTGCTGGAGGTGTTGTGTGGAGAGTTGGAGACAGACACCGTCGCTCAGACAGAGAGAGCCTTGGAGAACCTGCAGCAGAAGTTGTACAATGTCGGTGAGTGTTAGCAGTGGACCGTGACATGAGACAAGAGAGTCACCGTCCTGCGGGTTGTACAGTCTCTCTATTCAGTCTGCTATGATATATGTCCACCACAATGGACCAGAATGGTCTGTTGTCCTCACATTCATGCAGAATACAGGTTTTGATTCCTGTGTTGGCAAATACCATCCTGGCAACAGCAACTAGTAGAAGAACCAACAGAAATCCCATTGTATTCAACAAAATCATCAACAATCATTATGCCTAACGGAAACCTCCTCCGGCCAGTCCATTGTCACACACGGTATCTAAATAGCAAAGTCATAAATATCACTCAGCCAGAAAGAACTGTTACATATTGTCCTACATTTCCCCGACGAAAAAGGATCGGAACTCATTACTAGACACAAGAACCTGTAACACAGAAGTACAACAATTTAACAAGCTCTAACAACCTCAGTACTAAACAAACATGACTAAACACAAGTCACACTACGCTCACACAAACCTGATCATCGTATTCCTTAGGAGTGCTGGTCAGTATTCAACAAGACATTACAAGATTTCAGAGGTGACAGTGTGGATGATTACAAAATTATCTTTTTAATCATACTTTGAAGTTTGATTATTCAGTTAGTGTAACACAGATGAACCTTGCTTATGGTCTCCTCGGAAATACAGCCACCTTGCAATTAAGGTCTACGACTGTTCCAAATTATTTCCATAACAGTAAACTGTAGGAAACTTGTTCCGCTGATATAGTCACCTCACTATTCAGGTCACTTTTGGCCAGTCGTTAGGGTGACCTTAATAACGAAGTTACACTATGCAATTGTTTTTTTGTAATTCACTGTATTTTCCAACACTCACAGGCGTCACGGCTGAGCAGACATTTGACGAGGGTCAGAACCTGCTTGACCAGCTGTCCCTACCGGTCAAGAATGCGTCCGGTCAAGACGTCACCCCTGACAACAGACCCCACATGGAGCGGGTTGAGAGGATTCTTGCCGGACTGCGTGACCGCAAGTCTCGGTGTGACGAACTCGCAGATATGAAGAGTCTCAAGATGCAACAGATCCTTCAACTTCGCATCTGTGAGAATGATGCAGACCAGGTGAGATATACTGGGGTGGAATATATGTAAGAAGGATGGACATTTTAAAATTTAGAGTTCCTAAATTAAAAGTAGAGTTTGAATAATTTTTCATAAAATCATGTTGTAGTGTATTGTCCTAGAAGTTAGGGGTTGGGCTGGCCTACAGACAGGTTATTGATTTGTGCTTTTCCTTCTGATGTCAATACCACCTCCACTCACCCTATCTATATCTTGCTCTCATTCTTCAAATCCTCCCAGATCTCCCTTCCAAAAGTTCTTCCAATTCAGTCGTCGTCAACATTACAGAATTGTTTTGAGGTCTTCATCTTCCCCTCGGGCCTCACAGCCTTTGACTGTTCCGCACTCTCAATAATACGATAGTACATCCGCCTGGCATGCCAGCGCTCTCAGTTCACAACACTGATGGGCAGGCATGATATTTGGTGTAAGAACCTGGCTCTCAACATTGGGGACTGTGTATCCCTCGTGATCCGGAGGTCACGTTAATGTCTCAATTTGGGACATAAAAAAATGAATGAGGATGACAAGCACCCAGGCAGGGACCACACTCAGGGCCAGCCAGAAAGGTTGGCTTGGCGATAATGTTCTGAAAAAGGCTGACTAGTTGAATGAGACCTCATAAGTTCATAACATTGGAACCACGATATATACAGACTAGTCAGTTAATAGAACGTTGCCTAGCATTGGAAACAACTAGAACTAGAATATTTTTCCACCATTCTCTCAGCTGTTCACCCCACCCCGTCACTGTCCCTCCACCTTTAGTTTGTACTTCCTCTTTCCTTTCTACCACCGTCTTCTCTTTTCACTGCAGTCTGACAATCTCCTCTAACTCAGTCTCTCTACACGTCCTGCCCACCTCAGTCTGCTCCCAACTACGCTAATTTTCTTGATTTTCAGGTGTTTCATCATTCCAATCTCTTGTAATTCACCAATCTTCCTCTTGTCTTCTCATGCCACCTGTTTCTTATCATTCCTCATTCTTATATTCGAGATGTCTAAATCAAAAGTACAATTATTTATAATTCTAATCTCGGTACATTGTAACTAGCCGCTATTGACTATAACCTACAGTAGAAGTGACTGCGCAGTTTTAAAATGTAATATGACTGCTATGAATTTCAACCTTGTTCAGAATATTTAGAATCTAACTATTTGTTCTAATGATGTTTGACTACTGTTGCACTATACCTCCCTATAATACATACCAATCCTTAGATTCCATGGATTTACTGTAAATTGCTGTTGATAAATTTTTAATTATACTATAACATACAGTGTACATTAAATGATGAAATAGCATGGACTGTGAAATTTCAGATACGCAATAATTTTGCCTGTATTGGTAAGTACCCGTGATGTGAACGTTATGGAATGGTTTAGTGCTATACAACAAATTGAAGGTTATTTGTGTATGTTCCAGGCAATAATTTGGCTCCTGGAGCTGTGTGACGTGGCACTTCAGGCACAAGTCGACGTGTCACGTGACACAAAGAGCGTGCCAGAGCAGCAGGCAGAACAGAGGAAGCTCGAAGAAACGGCCAAGGTGAGCACCAGGGGACACTGCTATGTGTACGCTCTGGTGATACACCAGGGGGCACCACTGTACGGGGAATCAATGCACCAGGGGCGCCACCACACATGATTTCTTGGGGAAGAGGGGACAAGACTGGAAGAGATGGAAAATGAGGAGGGAACGAGGGAGGTAGAGAGGAAGGAAAATGAGACTTCTAAGAAAACTGAATAAAATATAAGAGGTGTATATGGGGAAAAGGGGAGAGAGTAGAGCTGTGTAAAAGCAAAGTACAGTGAAAATATGTATTAAGATGTAATAAAATGTCATCACTCATGCAAAATCACAATACTCACAGAGAATAATAAACGCGTCGAACAAATAGTAGACATATGTTTTAATGCAGAATTTATAGATATCTAACAAGGGCGGGCGAAATGAATTGTTGAACTGTCGATAAGCCAACGAGTACAACATGGCATCGTGATATTGCTGTTTTGATGACAGTTTGTTAAATTTCTGTTAAGTCGACCATATTGTTTCTGACAGAGCACGTATGAGTACGGAAAGCAGCTGCTACAAGCTGCCCTCGTTCTCAGACGATCCCTGCATCATGATCTCAAACCAAACCACGAACGTGCCATGCGACTACTGGATGTCTGGAAGAAGTTCTCACAGGGAGTCAATGAGAGGGCATCACGTCTCAATGGCATTGCTGTGTTTCATAAAAATGCTGACTCGGTAAGTACATGAGAGTTATTACACTTTGTTTTTGAGTTGTACAAAGAGTTGTATAATGAATGTTTGACTTATTTGCAATTATTATTTTGCAATTTATTTGAATAAAAGTTATGTTATCTAATGTGTAATTGTGGGGCATGGTGACTAGAGTGTCGGACTCTCGATTGAGATGTAACGGGTCTAATTCCCCTTGCTGCTATTTTGAAACTTGCTCATTTTTTGTTCACTCCAGATTGCTTCAGTTCAGCTGTATGAACGAGTACCTGGCTATAGACAGTAGTGGAATCAGATGAACAAGCAGCATTTGTTCAATAATTGCAGCATAGCTGAACACTTCTGAAAGAAGTCAAGAAGGTGATCGAATAAACTGGGTGTGAAGTGTAACGAGAAGTTGAGATTATGTTCGACTAAACAGGTCTGCCAGGGATGAAGTGTAAAGCATTTTGAGCAATCCCATTTACTGAATAACTCGCTGTATTAAAACTGACCCTGTTTGTAGGTGTTAGACGGCATAGCGGAGTTGCTGGTGGTGGTCAGTCAGACGGTGAATGCCGAGATGAGTGTGGAGCAACTGGTGCGTGACTACAGTATCACCAGGGAGCGGCTGATGCGTCACAAGAAGGACACAGTGTTCATGGGACAACAGCTGCTAGACAGACTTGCGGTGCCTGTCCTCGTACAAGACGGGTACGTCTTCACGATTTATTTGGCTTTGCAATTTTACATCTTGTCAATTTACAGTCTCTTTATTTGCCATTACAATGTTAAATATTGTAAATTTATAGTATCTTTATTTGCCGTTACAGTTTTGAATCTTTGTGATTTACAGTCTCTTTATTTGGCTTTACAGTTTTACGTCTTGATGTTTTGCAGTCTCTTTATTTGGCTTTACATTTTTATGTCCTGACAGTTTACAATCTGTTTATTTTGTGTGTTGAGTGTTTTTTGTCTTAATTTTGCTCTGTTGGATGTTGTAAATCAAAGAAGTATTCCATTTGCATTACCAGCCTGATGAACTAGTTCAAAGATAAGGGCCGGTGAGGATTTTGTGTACAAATTAAATTTTTTAAAGTTTTTTTCAAATTTGTTTTTGATGATTTTATAGAGATGGGGAAGTTCAGTCTTGATGTTGGGTGAAGCATCAAAGAAAGTGTGCTTGCTAAGATTAATTTTATTTTTTGGAACAAGATGTTTTTGTGACATTGTTGTGAGATAGATGATAATGCCAGTCATCCAAAATTTGAAATATGTTTTAACATATTTGATTCAAACCAAAAGTGAGAATAACCTGTATGTTCAATAAAAAATATATAATATTTTATTATCTAACTTAAAACAATACATTTTAAAACAGAAAATTCACTGATTTATTATCTTTGGTAATTATTAATAAAAAGACACAAACACACAATATTACTGCATACACATGTAAAATTAGTAAAATTGTCTATAACTAATGTGTTCGTTGATGCAGTGACTCGAAGCAGATGCAGGTAGAAGACGAGAGCGTGTCAGAGGTCATTCGTGAGAAGATTGCGCTCATGCACCAGAAGATTGCTGTGCTCAACACACATTGGCTCGAGGAAACAAAAGGTCTGCATCTTGGCCCTGACGGCATTCTTCTTACTCCTGATGGTCGCCCACTGCCTGGCCAGTCCAGGGTGCACGCTAGGGGCGCTGAGAACAGTCCCCGCACCCCAGATGGCCGGCTGCTTAACCAGTCGGTGGTGGACAGAAGGGGTGCCCAGAATGGGGTGGACAGGGATGGGCGGATGGAGACGCAGATGCTGACTTCAGAGTATGGTCAGTGGCGGTCGCTGGACGATGAGTGGAGCCACCTAGTGGAAGCACTCAGGGAGGTAAGTCAACGTTTGACTGGATGTATTATAAAGGACTTTTGTAGCATTTTAGCTTTCATCTAAAGCAGGACACATGCAAACTAAGCCAATCAGCAAGTGCAATATAATAACATTAAACAAATATATTAGTATTATATATTTATATATATACATATATATATATACAAATATATTAGTATTAAGAACACCTTGGCTGGTTGAAAATAATGTTCATACAAAACATGTTTTTTCACCTAATAATATTTTTGAAGAAAAAAAAATTGGTGATGATTTAAAATATGTTAGTTGTATGACATCGATAGCAATAAATTTACATCAGTTAAAATTAACTAATAAATCTTAACCATTATGGTGAAATATACACATTTATAGACTCTTCCATTTTACACATTTGTACAGATAAAATGTACATTTTCCATTAATACAAATGTCTGTAGCAACGTTTATCTTGCTAAACTTACATGCCTTTCTTATTGGTGATGGCGTGGCTGCGCACTTCATGGCTTACATTGGCTAGTACTTTTTTGTGAAGAAGTATTTTATGTGGGAGCAATAGTCATGCATTAGTGTGCCAGTGTTTACTGTTTCCTGCAGAATTGATTTCTTGGCTGGATTCCACAGCCGGCTGTCCATGACGTAGATAATTGTGCCTATGTGAGATTCCTCACGGCCTTCCCTTGATATTGGTCTGTCAGCTTCCGCTGAAGGTTTTTCTACGTCTGCTCAAAGCTCATGTTAAGAGGTTGGCTGCCCTCGTTACTGGTCTTTGGTTTCTGATTTTCCTTCGTCCATCACTTGTCCTGGTTCATTGCTATTTCCACTCCGCCATCTTTTGTTCTCGTTCTCCCCTCCCCTCCCCTCCCCTCCCCTCCCCTCCCCTCCCCTCCCCTCCCCTGCCCTGCCCTCCCGTCCCCTCCCCTCCACTCCACTCCACTCCACTCCACTCCACTCCACTCCACTCCCCTCCCCTCCCCCATTAGTTTTTGGGAAGTTCCCTGTGGTTTAAGGGTTCTTACTGGTTAAGGCCAGATACCCCAGGTGAAATGGTGTTTTTTGACAAAAAATACTCAAAATGGTTTTCTGCCAGATTATGATACCTTGTATGCATACTGTCAATAAAGTTCACTTCTATGACAATTATATGTCTCTAAGTGAGTTTTAGTCATGGATCAAGAATGCTGATTTCAAGTAATTCTCAAATTTCTACATTTGGAAATGAGATATCTCTGGGAGTAATTATGCTACACAAAACAGGTTTTCAGTGTTGCATTCAGCAGACTCTGCTGTGTGAAATGATCAGACATGCTTTTAAAATCATTAATAGTTTGAAAGATGTCAGCATTTTGTTGGTTCAAAATCGAGTTTTTTTGCACTTTACACAAATTCTTTAAAAAATAAAGACTAGTCGTATTGAAAAATGTTCTGATCAATTCACAACAGACTGTTTACAGAACATGGATCTTCAAGAATTATAATAAAAAAGGATGGCAGAGTTTCCAAACTTGCCAATATTTGCTCAAAAAGGTGGCCATTTTGTTTGTTACCATGGAAACAGAGAGTCTGGCCAAAAAAGTAAGTTCAATATATTTTTACTCAGTCTAATCCATTCCATATTTTTGGCAAAACTATTTGAACAATTTCCACAATTAAAATATGATCCTATATACCTGTCATGTGTGGCCTTAAGAGTTCGTACCGCACATTAGGTGGACATTAATTGGTCATTCACAATGTTACACACCTGGTTTCTGCAGTTGTTCTGAGACATGTCAACGTCATAATTACTAGACATACTTTTGTAACTGTGTAGCATTCATAGAAGAGATGGTTTACTTCCAAAATGATAATTTTATGCATGTGTTAATTGTGTTATGTTTTGTGTGTGTGTTTGTGTCTGTGTATGTGTATGTGTTTGTGTCTGTGTATGTGTTTGTGTGTGTGTATGGGTTTGGATGCATATGTGTGTGTGTGTGCGTGCGTGCGTGCGTGTGTGTATGTGTTTGGATGCATATGTGTGTGTGAGTGCGTGCGTGCGTGCGTGTATGTGCGTGTGTGTGTGTGCGTGTGTGTATGTGTTTGGATGCATACGTGTGTGTGTGTGTGTGTGTGTGTGTGTGTGTGTGTGTGTGTGTGTGTGTGTGTGTGTGTGCGAGTGTATGCGCAAGTTCATGTGGGTGCATACATGCATACACGGACCCAAGCATGCATATTTTTTGTTTGGTAAGTAAACAAACAGTTTTTCATCTGACACGTGTAATGGATAAGCTGCCAGACATGAGTGGAACCTCTCCCTCTAGACACTGCTCCGTCTGCCTCTGATATGACTAACTCACTGATACAGGTGTTATGTAATCACGACAGGTATTTTAACTGCACACATCAGTTGGGGATAACACAGAGCTGCGTGATGCAGGCAGCGGGGGCTCAGGAAGTGGTGATATTCTCGCAGCTTCTGTCCGCCTACGAGGTCTGGTATCTGCGTCATTCTTCCCTGTCTACATCTGCAAATGCGTGCCAGACTCCTGAGTCAGTGTTCGGCTTGTAACTGCGCAGTTTGTCATTGTGGTAGTTGCTTCTGTCGGACAGGACATAGATCTGTTTGGCATGAAGGAGGTTATAAACAGACACCTCAGAAGGGTCTAGAATAGGTGTCAGTTGTGTTCTGGCTGTGAAGTTTGGCTGTGAATTGATTGTCAAGTTGAAGGAGTGTGTGCTATTAACATGTGTTGTGAGACAGAACCACGACATTCATGATTTTAGATAAAACCTGTGGAGTATGGAAGAATGTGTTGATTCCTGGGACGAAGATGATGAAATGAAATGACAAATTTAATATTTTGAATCAACAGTTAAAGTTTATTCTTATTTTATTAGAATTATACCTTTATATTTTTACTTAATAACAATTAAAAAATTGTCAGTTTTCTTTTACTCCCGCAGTGTCAAATAAAGAATGCACCAGGAATAGCGGTTACATCAATAGAAGTTAATCTTATCCTAATGCACAAATCAGGAACAGAGTCATGGTTTATTCATAGCTCTAATCACTGGCTGTAATATATATATTTGTATGCAATTATTTGGAGAGTAATCTCTAACCTGCAGTTATGATAGAACTTTTTTTATTTAATGTTTGTACATACAATTATTGATTAAAGTGATACATATAAGAAACTGTAGTGTTTCTTAGAAATAGATAAGGTTACATATTCCTCGAAATGAGTATGCAGTTCAGCATTAAAAATTTCATTCAGTAATGATCACAAATGTACTGGTAATGATATATATATGAAAAAGGCTGTAGCAAATGAGAAAAGCATTTCATGCAGACAGGCTATCGACTCATCATCATCCTGAAATGTTATGGGTAGCATCAAAACAAGTCGCAATTTGGCTAAAAATACCCCAGATTAAGTGCAGGTTGAAGCCAAGAAATGCCGGCAATGCAGCGAAACGAAACCACCCAGCTGCCTGAGTATGACTCACTCTGTACAGGTGATGACTTTACAGGGGAAACTTCCTGTTGTTAATATCTCCCTTATCTTCCTTTTTACAAGTCCGGGAAAAATCTAGAACAAGGCCTCCTGTATCACCAGAATGTATTTGTAACAAGGCTTTCTGTATCACCAGTGTATTTGTAACAAGGCCTCCCCATATCGTCAGAGTGTATTTGTAACAAGGCCGCCTGTATCACCAGAAAGTATCTGTAACAAGACCTGTATCCCCAAGATACCTTTGATATATGTACAAAGCCTCCTGTATCACCAGTGTGTATCCATAACAAGGCCTCCTGTATCACCAGAGTGTATCCATAACAAGGCCTCCTGTATCACCAGAGTGTGTGTGTAAGAAGGCCTCCCATATCACCAGAGTGTATGTGTAACAAGGCCTCCTGTATAACCAGTGTACATAACCTCCTGTATCACCAGAGTGTATCGGTACAAAGCCTCCTGTATCACCAGAGTGTATCCATAACAAGGCATCCTGTATCACCAGAATGTATGTGTAACAAGGCCTCCTGTATCACCAGAGTGTATCTGTAACGAGGCCTCCTGTATCATCAGAGTGTATGTGTAACAAGGCTTCCTGTATCACCAGAGTGTATGTGTAACAAGACCTGTATCACCAGAGTGTATCTGTACAAAACCTCCTGTATCACCAGAATGTATCTGTAACAATTAGGCCTCCTGTATCACCAGAGTGTATGTGTAAAAAGGCCTCCTGTATCACCAGAGTGTATGTGTAACAAGGCCTCCTGTATCACCAGAGTGTATGTGTAACAATGCCTCCTGTATCACCAGAGTATATATATAACAAGGCCTCCTGTATCACCAGAGTGTATCTGTAATAAGGCCTCCTGTATCACCAGAGTGTATCTATAACAAGGCCTCCTGTATCACCAGAGTGTATCTATAACAAGGCTTTCTGTATCATTAAAACATAGCTGTAGCAGGGTCTATCTGTATCAAATCCCTGTAGCATCACTTCCATGTATCTGAACTGGATAATAACAGGGTCTAAGACCCCAATTTCTCCCTGTAGCAGGGTCTGCAGGATGTCCCCTCAGCTGGGATAGAGCTGTGGTTGTGAGGGAACACTTATGAAGCCCAGGAGTTGATTGTGTTGGCCTGACATTGGCCTCAGACTGACTGCAGGGATCAGGTTACACTGCAGTGTCTCTCCCACCAGACAGAGCCAGAGGCTGCCTTATTTGGGAGGTGGATGCCTGGCAACAGCCAATCCCGCTGGCTTCCTGGCTGGGCCTCTTCCAGGCAGCCCCTGACAGGGGAGATGGGTTGCAGGTCAGGGATCTAGCTTTCTCTATGTGTATCTTCATACCTGTGGTGATAAAAGCATCCTTCTTGAACTTTGGAAGAGGTGTTTCTTTGATGAAGTTTATGCAGAAGTTATAAAGTCACCAGAAACTTGTGCTGACATGTTTTGTGGCGACTGTGTGTGCATTCTGGCTGGTTCTTGTCTTTTCCAACCTGTCCCCCCTCTGTGGTGCAGTAGCGGACCATTCCGTGGATAAACGCCAGTGAGGTGTGAGAGAGCATCAGTTGAGAGGAGAGATCAGTGTGTGTGAATGTGTTTTGTTTAGAGCCGTCTTCATAGCAAGGCGTCTACCTGTCTCTATTCTGTACCCGACTACTACCGTCCCTAGCGCGGCTGGCATCGCCGTTGCCACCTCTGCTTTCGGCTCTGGTCGCGTCCCGGCGCAAACATGGATCGACGGGTATCGCAACCAGGATACTCGGCCGATGTTTCGGACCGATCCGAACACACGTTGTCAACGACGACGATAAGTACCGTGGCAGTACAGGCCGGACGTGCCAAGATAGTACTCGCTATTCTTAAAGTAAGTCTCCACGCACAGGTCTCGGGAGTGTCTGCCTGCAGAAAATGCCCTTGTATATGTCTTTTGAGTCATAGCATCAAAAACTGAATCAGTTCCTTGGTTTTGTGACTCCCAGTCCCCAGTGAGCTCGTCAAAGTCGAGATAAATATTGGGGTTTTTGTTCTGCTGAAGTTTTCCTAGTGTTGCTGTCCAGAATTATGTCTCAATGCACCCTCCCCTAATACCGACTATGCTCCCCCATTTCCCCATCCTGTTTCCTGCTCATCTTTGACATATCCTTGCCAACATATCACATTTGTTGCATTCTCAACTAGTTCAGAGCGACGTGCTGTGATTCTGTTACAAGTCATATTGACACAGTGTAACCATGACATATATAGAGTACTATGATAAAAATTATTATGTTTAATGTTGATCTCAAACTGGGGTATGCATTCCCAGTTCTTTTAGCTAAACATTATGTGGAATATTGAACCAATGTAGACTGTTTGCTTGATAATGTTGATTTAAATGTTGTGTGGATTGTCCATTCATTATGATTAAATTATGCTTAATGTATCAACGGCTTGGCCATTGCATAGTCCCCGTAAATCACACATTCCCTTGTATAAATTTCATGTGTGAAATGAGTCGGTGTAATACACGACCCTTGACTTTTGTTTATCTTTAATATGTTTGACTGTTTACTCAGATGAGAAGCCAAAGGTTTATTCCCTGCATGCATGCAAGAACGCACATTGTGTTCCTAAAACAGAGGACATAAATAAACTAGAAAAATACAGCAGAGAGTTGACTCTAGAACTAAGATACCTTAGTTTAAAAAAATGCTGAATATATTATAATTTGATTACACTAGTAAGGACAAGAGGGCTGAGAGGATTCAAAATATACATTTCATGAATAGTGTGTGGTTATGAAGATATTGACAGCAAACTCCATTTAAACTCAAAGAAGGTAGCAGATGTAGAGGCCACATTTCTACATTGGTAAAAGAACTGTAGGTTGGATGAGAGCAAGTACTCATTCTCACACAGGATGAAGACGAATAGAACAAACAATTGTATTGTTTATAGTAGTGTGAATGCGTTTAAAATATAACGGTGACTGATCTATATCTGACAAAGGCAGATTATGTATACATAGATGAAAAATGGTTGAACTCTCGATAATTCAATGGCTTTCTTATCCACTTGCCATCTGGAGTTTGTAGCTGTGGGTGGCAGTCTTGTTAAAAACTTCACTGTATCCCGCCCAGTGTTCCCAAAACACAGGACTACAACCCACAAATATCCAGTAATCTCCCTCGAGACATGTTGTAAGGCAATTTAGCCCACAGCGGTTGTATTTTGTGACCCTGAAACCTGTTTTGAAACAACATTCTCAAGCTAGTAACAAGAAACTGACAGCCTGAAATGCTGTCAAATCCTAATAGAATCTACAGCGTATTAAATTAAAATAAATAAATATTATGTCGGTTTTTCCATAGTCTCCCTTTTCATTGACCCAGAAAAAACGAAGTTGTTGCTCTCTTAAAGTCTAAAGTCCACAGTGAGGCTGGCGTTGTTGCACATCCTGGATTTTATGTTTGCCTTCTTCGTATCATACCCGTTTCATTTGCCATTTCTACGATGTGTTTCTACTTCATCAACTTTTGCTCTTATTATCCACTGCTCTCCCAGTCTCACAAATCTCTCTTTAATTTAGTCTTGTCAAAGTACCTTTCAGGTGTATAAGTGTAAATTAATTCCTGATTGTTTTTTATGTACAGAAAGTTCCACACATGTACCCAAACAAAATAAGTGTTACTTGATTTCTTGAATATTCAGTAGCATGTTCAGATATTAGGGAGCGCGGCTAGTGTAGTGATAGCACATCCGCCTGGCATGCCAGGGCTCCGAGTTCAAAACCCGGACCAAGCAGGCATGATATTTGGTGTAAAAACCTGGCTCTCAACATTGGGGACTGTGTATCCCTCGTGACTCGGAGATCACGTTAATGTTGGTCCTGTCTCAATTTGGGACGTAAAAGAACCACTGAGGACAACAAGCACTGTGGCAGTGACCACCCTCAGTACCAGCATATAAAGGTCGGTTTGGCAATAATGTTCTGATAAAGGCTGACTAGTTGAAAGAGACCTCATAAGACCATTACATTGTAACCACAATAATATAGACTAGTCAGTTAATAGAACGTTGCCGAGCTCTTGAAACAACTAGACCTAGTCACAAATAGTTTTACAGGAACTAACGGTAAAAATATTTAGAACCCAAGACTCATCGGATGTAAACTGCTTCTATGGACTGGTAAGGAATGTGTTTTCTCGGAGCTTCCAGGGGACTTTCTCAACAGCAATAACTGATCCAAATACTTGGTCATCAATACCAAGGGCTATTACATTGATCACAAAATCCTGGAATAACTTTGTGCAGAAACCAAGGATAAGCTTCAACAATTACAAGTTATGGTGTCATAGTTGTCACAATTGCTATCTGATAGAAATTGGTTGTAACACTGACAAGTTTCGTAGCTCCACCACAGACGTCTGTGCCAGCTACAAGGAAACACTGGCTCCGTAGAGAAAACTCCCGACTGTAGCTCAGCCAAACACACACACCCTGAAATAGCGAGATTTCTTGGCACGGGGAGGAGTGATATTTTGGTCAAGTTGTCCTGGCAGAGCGGTAGGAGTAGCCTGATGCCCACTGACGAGTTGATTAGTTGGAGTCTGGCTGGCTTATTTATTGGAGGTCTTATCTGAACAGATACAGCATCTATGCTGGAGTAGAGCCAGTTGTAGTTCAGAGCAAGAAACTGATTTTGCGGAATTACGTAGCAACTAATCTAACCAGATAGAAGAGAATCAGTACAAAATATTTCTACCTCCTCACTGTAATGTTGCCTCCAAGAAAAGGGTTATTTATCAGGGTTGTAGGAAAGAATTAACACTATATAGCTAATAAACTATATAGTTACAAAAGTGAAATAAAAAAGTCGCTGACAAAAAGTTACAGAACAAAATAACAGGACAAAAAGTAATGCACAAAAAATAACATGTTATTTGGTTTATTATTGATATACTATACCAGTGTACAAATAGTACCATGTTTTAAAAACATACAGTTGATCAAAATTATAACATTCAGATTAATAAGTTACGCCAATTAACACACAAGATAAGCAGAACATTACTTTTTGCTGTTACTGTTTTCTAACAAAGATCTGTTACTTTTTGTCCGTTATTTTTTCCTTTTGCATTCTTTCTGATAACCAAATTTTATAGCTGGTTAGTAATCTTGAATGTAGCCGAGTGCGCTGCATTTCCGTGTTGAAGATATGGAACTGTTTTGGCTCCCAAGAGACGTTAGACACTTAGATTAGGTTGTTTGGTGTGTTAATATTTGTTTTATGGCGATAGTATCCAGTGACGTGCCTGGCTCGTAATTTGAGATGCACTTGTCTTGTAGCCTTTAATGCCCAGAAGTTTATATAATTCCAGGAATTATTTACTGGTGTCTGATTTGACCAATATGGCTTTTGAAAACAGTTTTGACAGCGTCCAGCTGTCTGTGTCACCCTGATTAACCATCCTGTCAAAACGTTATCACAATTAAACCACTGGTGCATATTTTTTAATTAGTATTTGTTAGTTTATTAATTATTAATAATTTTTTTATTAGTATATTGCTATATTATGCTGTATTTATTTAAAAAAAGTATAGTGATAACTTAATTTTGTATATAGTATTTTAATATATTTGTTTGTTTACTTAGGAGTTGTAGTCCAGTTTTGACATGTTTGAAGGGCCATGAATAATTTTGTATCTAGTTTTATATCAAATAAAATGTTTGTGTTAATGGAAGAACCAACTCAAGGGGTCGACTGTAGCAAGGCTAAAGACCCAAATAGTGTACACATCGGGTTGTAGCAGGTAAAAAAATAAATGTTTGATTCCAAACTTTTAAGTTCTATTTTCTTGTACACGTAAAGAGGCATATTTTACATAACTATTTAAATCTAATATGAATTACTTTTGTAATGACAGGTACTTAAAGTTAAACCTGATTTTTATCGCATGTCCACATATCACAGATGACAACTTACAATACTGCATACAATTTGAGCACTAAAAATACATGTATATGGAAGAATCTTTTCGTATTATCTGGTATGTGTAATATTTATCAATTAATAAGAATTAAAACATGTGAGTTGACATTTGACTTGGGAACAATATTTTCAGGTATTGTTACTTTGGTGATAATTCTTGCATTGTGGTTATTCTTGGAAAGGCTGTCTTTCAACTGCTGCATCTGTTTGAGATTCTAATTGCAACATAATCAGTAATCTGTTATTGTGCAGCACTGACAACTGTAGCAACAGGACATAATTATGGAATTATCAGGCAGAAAATGTGTAAGATGAAGGTTTAAAACCATTCAGTAAGAAATTTTAAATGTGCTCTTTCTTTAGCTATGACAACTGTGATGTATGTCCAGGGATTGAGAGTATTATTATTATGATGATATTTGTGTGTTTCAGAGCAATGATTGGATTCGTGTGCGGATCCAGCAGATGGAGCCTGACCTGATGGAGGTTGGGACCACACTGGATGAGGCCCTTGCCCTGCGCCACGAACATGACGACCTTCTCACCAAGCTCAATGTAAGTCTCGCCTCTCTCCTCCCTGTCTGTGTCATCCAATAATCTCTTCTATTCTGTCCTTGTGTGTAGGGTATATGACATTCTTTTCCAACTAGTGTGTTGAAAATCCAGTATTGTTTCTGAAAAATGTGCCTGATGCTGTGAGTGATGGCCTCGATGTGGTACCAACTCACTGTAGGTACATCTATGTCCCGTCTGTTGTTGTACCCACTTCACTATTCTTTTTCTGACAAGTGTGAGACATATACCATTTTGATAGATATCTAAGTATTTGATGTTGTAAACACTTGCCTGGTGAGTTTTTTCTTTAGAATGAGCTTCTTTCCCCTAGAATCATTGCAGGGTGGGGCAACATCACTTGTCCATTTCGCCCTCTTGATGAGGCATCTCTACCTATCCTATTCTGCAATTTTGTCCCGTTGTTGGACAATCATTCCTGCTCTTTTAAGAACACTCTTAATCTGGGTCTTCCTCTTGTCCCACTGCCATCCTCTTCTGTTTCCATCTTGGCCAGTCTCTCCTCAGTCTTTCTCAGCATGTGTCAAGCTGATCTCAGACTGCACGCACAAACTTTCACCTTCTGGTGTTTCTTCATTCCAATCTCATTTTTAGAGAGAACCACCCAAAATATCCTACAAACCAACCTGTTTGGAATATCTACATGATGTGTGCTGATGTCAAGACCCAAGTTTAGATGTTATTGAGGCGTTGACTCATTCTAAGGCATTTTAACAACATGAATGACCTGGGATACCAGTATGTGGTGGACAGATGTCTTGAAGGAGTTAGCAGTTGAAACATGTCAAACTATGTGCACCTATTTATGAGATTGGTACCCATTGAAACAGTATGACAGTGATTCACTTTGTATACATTGCTATGCTGTGACTGGGATGTTCCAAAGAGAACTCTAGTTTTCTTAACTTATTTCTTTGGAAATGGGAATAATCACCACTTACTCATTAAGCTGGATTACCATCCAGTAATTAGGATAAACTATATCCAGACATTGAAATTAAAGCTATATGTACCACAGGTAATGCGATAAATAAAATCAGTTAGGGAAATGACTGGCATTTTACCAGATGGATTAAGGACAGTGGATGGGGCTATCCCATAGATCTATCATGGAGTTTTTTCAAAGCTCAATGTATAGATAAAGGACAGAAGGCCATTGCTCTGATTCTGGGCTGTCAGTGATTGTGTACAGAAGCAGATCGTCTTTCCAAGTTCCTTTGGGTTAGCCTTGTGACAAGGATGGCCAAGACACAGCCCCAATCCTGCACCTTTGGAGCTTTACAGCAATATGATAGTTTGTTTATGCGGAAGTAATACTGGCTCATATAATGAGGACATCACTGATATGTGACAACTCTCCCTGCTACCACCAGGGGTAGGGTTACTCAAGTTAGGGATAGGGTTACTCAAGTTAGGGGTAGGGTTACTCACCAATTTCACTACATCAAATCTTGTGCCAAATTGCAGCCCCTGTATTAAAATGCAAATTGCATTATGGATCAGTTTGCAGGGGAAAATGTGACATGTTAGAACTTGTAAATAAGGAATTGGTTATCATTTGATGAGTGTGCTTGCGTGCGCGCATATGTACATGCGTCTGTGTGTGCATGTATTCATGTGTGCATACGTACATAAATGCTTACTGGTATGGATGCATGCATGCGTGGATGGGTAAGATGTTTGGGGTCATATAAGCATGCATTTGCATGTAACCACATGAGTGTGCATCTGTACGTATGAGTGTGTTGTGCAGGTATGTGTGTGGTATGTGTGTATTTACGTGTCAGTGACTCAGTATTTGGGTAATGTGGGATTATCTACGATTTTTGAAGTAGGAATTTTCTAGAAGCTGAGTTGGAAAACTCTTGCAGCACTACTACACAATGTAATACATAATCAGATCGCTTTTATCCTTGCTCAACTGTTATGTACCTAAGTTATTCAGTTGTAATTAATTACTAAATAAGTCACAATTACGAGAATGATAGATCACATTAAAAACAGTTTCATTTAATTACTGTCGCAGTAAAATAAAAGCAATAATCAAATTGTGTTTATTCTTGTTCAACAGAATGCTACATACACATAATACTGATCGTGAGAGGTTTTATATAGTGCCAGTGTCCACCCAGACAAGTCACAAGGTCCAGGTGGTACTTTCTCCACATCAGAGCTGGCTTTTGGCAACTGCTAATGCATTTGGAGTTTTTTTTATAGATCGGGACCATAGGCTCAGTAAGTGCACAAAAGGTTTTTTACATTTCCCTCTGTGGAAACCTTTTCTTCTTTCTTTAACAGTTGGGCATTCTAATGCACAGCTACTGGTTCCCACTCTATGCTAAGAGTTATTCTCTTGTAATTAATCACTAATCAAGCACAAATTTCTAGATAAGTAAATGGAAAACTGGACAGTTTTTTTGTTTTGTTTATAAATCGTTATCTTCTGTTTCATTGATGTGAGTTTCCAAGTCAGCATCTTATTGCTATTTTTATCTCTTTTCTGTTTCTTATGGCTTTTTGTCTCACTTGTCTCTTTCAAAATCTTCTGGCTCTGTAACACTTGCCAATTTATAAAGATTTTTCTTACCTTTCTGAATATTTTCTTTATGCTCTCTTGTCTCTTTCTAAATATGTGTCTTCTGGCTGTCTCTCTCACATGTATGTTTATAAGTTTATTCTTATCTTTTGGAGTATGCTTTAGGATCTTCTGACATTCAATCTTTCTCTTACTGTTTCTATGTCTATATATTATTACTCTGTGTGTCTCTCACTCTATCTCATGCACACGTGCGTACATACACACGCATACACTATCTCTCCCTGTCTCTCTGTCTGTCACTGTCTCTGTCACTGTCTCTGTAACTGTCTCTGTCACTGTCTCTGTCGCTATCTCCCCCTGTCTCTCTGTCTGTCACTGTCTCTGTAACTGTCTCTGTCACTATCTCTCCCTGTCTCTCTGTCTGTCTTTGTCACTGTCACTATTTCTGTCACTGTCACTGTCTCTGTAACTGTCTCTGACGCTATCTCCCCCTGTCTCTCTGCCTGTTTCTGTCATTGTGTAACTGTCTCTGTCTGTCTGTCTGTCTGGTTGTCGGTTTGTCTGTCTGTCTCTCTCGCCTCTTTCTCTCTCTCATT